>VXAY01005970.1:114774-154774 GCA_013399855.1 Oxyruncus cristatus
GGGGCTGATTTGTGTAAAAAAAAAAAAAAAAAAAAACCAACCATGGCATCGCCATGGCAACCGCCCTGAAATTCGGTTTTATATAGCAGTGACAAACCCCGCCGCCTTTCCCAAAGTCACCACTTAGCATGGCATTCTCACACCTCACCTCCATGTAACCATTCCGAGCCATTTCTGTGCTCTTACACAGGGATCTTTAGGGGGGCTGTTCCTTTCCTCTGACCGGTTAAACCGATCTGTACCTCTGGCCTCAAGCTTGGAATACACTAGGTGGGATAATTCTGATTTCTTTCAAATCCCTGAGATCTCTTGTCCCCTCCTCCTGCTCACATTGCTGAGTGTCTCCTCAGGCAGGAGGCGGGAGCCAGCCTGGAGTGAGGCTCCCAGTGGCAATGGGAGGGGTCTGCTGTGCCCACACACCCGGCCAGCTGGGCCAGGGCTCTCTGGCAGAGCTCAGCTCACCAGGTGAAGGGGTAAAGCTCCTTTGGGGAAGGATAGATCTGGCCCAGTTGAGCCAGGGATTCCGGGAGCAGCCCCTGTCCCTGCTCCAGGCTCTGGGAATGCCCTGGAGCACACTGCTGCTGGTAGTGTTGTCCCCCAGCCCGGGCAGATACGAAATAGTGGGAAGCACATTCCTTCATGTTTCAGCATTGCAGGATGGATCCCTCTCCTGCCATGGCGGGGCCCTGCTGGGCAGTGCACCCCTGTCAGGGCAGTGCACCACTGCCAGTGCCGTGCCAAGTGTGTGCCCACCCCAGCCAAGCCTTCCATGCTTCCATAGTGAGGAGCAAACCCCATGTAATCCCAGCTGGGAGGGGAAGGACCTACACATGCCACACACTGGTCCTTTTCCACTTGCATCAGTGCAGCTTTTCAGGAGAGGCCACTCCAAGTATTACCCAAGTATTCAAGGCCAATTCCTAAATTAAGTGCTCGGACTTCCTTAATTACGAAGCTCACAACTTCTATTACCACCTCTACCAGGCCATGTGCAGCCCTGGCCAGCCTTATCCATGCCGTAAACAAGAACCAGATGTTCCCTCTCTCCATAGCTCCTCTGATTTATTCTCCATTATGAGATTGCCCTCAAGTGTGCTGCTCCCCCCCCCGGTAAAAAGCTACAGAAACCCAGAAGCTTTGGATAATGAAGCAAACATATTTTTGTGGTGTGGGCAATTTTTTTTTTTCAGTCTGCTGCTAGTTTTTAAATATAAAGTATAGCATATGTTTAACACAGAACATATGGAAAGAAAGAAAAAGCAAATCTTGAATTCCAAGTATCATATTCTTAGTGGAAAAGACTATACAGCATGAAACTGGTCATTCAGAATGAAACACCCCCCCCCCCCCTTATTATATATAAATATTTATAAACCTAGTTGCAAGTAGGAGAGTTTGCTCAGTCTGGGCAGTGTCCAGGCACACACACAGGTGAGTCCTCCTTTGAGAGGGACGTGTTTGAGCAGCAAGGGTGCTCAGCTCGGGGGGCTGCTCAGCCCCTCTGCCAGAACCTCCTTCTCTGATGTAGGTAGGTTGGGCTGGGTAAGGCACATTACTTTTCTTGACAGACTGACACTGCACTAATTGAATTTTTAAGCCAGATAGTTCACTTCTAAGTTCTTAGCAGACAGTTCTGTTCAGTGTAAGAACTCTTCCATTTGTATTTCTATCTGCTCTTGTATTTTGTCCCTGCCTGTGTAGGACACATCGATCTGAACTGTCACCTGAGAGTATGCACAAACCTTTTTCTTGGGTTCAAAGGAGCTGGTCTTAAACGACACATACAGTGAAGTGAGCTTTTAGTTCCCAATTTCTTACATGCTCAGACTCCCCCGGGACCTCAGAGCAGTTCAGTTCTTGGTGCAGGAACGGCAGCAAACATGCCCCTCTCCCTTTAGTGATGGGGAGAATACCTGAGAGGCTGTTTCACGGGCGCTCTGCATCCCTCCTGCCCCCAGTGCTCACAGACCCTCAGTGCTCTCTGACAGCCCACGGCACAGCTCGGGCCCCGCCTGGCCCCAGTGGAAGCACGGGACAGTGCAAAGCCCAGCACTGACCCCAAATTGTTGCCAGACTGCAGCCAATGCTTCTCTTGAGTCCTGGCAGTTTGTCTCCTCCAGAACCCAAGGACAGGGACTGCTGATCTGAATGCCACAACAGGTATTTATTTCTCTCTTATTTAGGGAAAAAGCTCCAGAAAGGACGCAGCAGCAGCAGGGAAGGGCCCCAGAACAGGTCGGTGCACCCCTGCCTCACCAGTGCCAGCAGCACACAGGCAGCTCCAGGTGCCATCCTTACTGACTCTGCCTCCTTTCCCCTTTTTCTGTTCTCTCTCCTTTTGTGTGCAGTCCCAGATAGCTGCCAGTCACTTGGCCAGGCTGGCTCACAGAAGGTGCACCAGGCACAGATGGCACTAATGCATAAATGTGATCTAGCGAAGGGATGCCAACACCAACCCCCAACAGGTTCCAAGGAACTGCAGTGCTCTTACAGGGATATGAGGGTTGGCAAGGTGAAAGCTGAGATTTGCAGGAGCTCACTATTCCCAAATCAACAACAGAATCCTACAACAAATGAGCAGATTTATTTATTAACTTAGAAAATGCACTTAATGGCATGATCTCTGGGCATGTGTGTAACAAAGCCTCTCCAACCCCCCCACTCGTTATATAAATTATACTGAGCAACAGAAAGAAGGGAGAAGGGGAAAGGTGGGAACCGAAAATAAGGACAAACCAAGAACGTATACCCATTCCTGGATTTTATGGGACAGGTCCTAAAGAGAAACACGGGCAGCACAGAGGGGTTGGCAGTCAAAGGATCTGGACAGCGTCTAGAAGCGATGGAGCAAATCCCGTAAACACCGTGTCCATCCTCAGCACTCAGAGCACACAAACATCCCAATAAACACGCTTTTTCAGTAGTAGCTGGCAATGGACACTTAGGAAAAATGCACAGGGAAGGTAGTAGACGCAGCCTGACTGCGTCCCCGTGGGACACCTCTCCCACCTGCCGGAGAACAGGAGCATTCCCATAGGCACATCGGCAACAGTCACTTCCTGTGAGGAAAGGCAGCCCGGGGAATACAGTCTCCAACTCCAGAGCCCAAGGCAGGAATGGGAATGTGGGCATCCCAGTGCACGTATCTGGAGGCTGCCAGCACCGTATGTAACCAGCCAGCTGCTGGGGGGCCCAGAAGGGGCCCCTGACAGACACCACATCATCACTGTACAGATCTCAGTGCCGTGAGCCTTACACAGCTGACCGGAAAGGAATTACCCCCAGTTTTCAGCAAGGCACATGAGAGCAGAAGCGGAGCCTAAAAATTAATAGAGCTTGGTAACTAACTGTTGGTGACTGTGGTACCTGCGGGGGAATTGTAGCAAATGCCCTGGTAGTAGGAAATCAGGGAGTACTACTGGGGGACGGGATGTTGAAATATCTGGAAAGTTTGGATTGCTAATCCCTTGGCATTCCACCCACAGTTTAACAGTATGCTGAGGGGTCTGTGTGCAGGAAGGAGAGTTTACTCTTGTAGTACCAGGAGACCCGACATGACTGGGGACGTGGCACCCACGTCCTTCCTGGGCCCACGCTCCGCGTCACCAGTGTGGTATTACCCCTGGCCACCGGACACAGCTGGGTCATAGTGGCATCTAGAGGGCTGCCACGTGCAGTGTGTGTGCAGAGCAGGGGTCCTGCTGGGCTTTCCCTCAGTCTGCAGAGCCAGAGCCAGAGCCAGAGCTAGGTCCAGCTCCAGCCAAGTGGGCACAAGCCCAGAGAGCTGCACCCTCCCACCATGCTGCAGCCTTGCTAGTCTTTCTCGTAAGAGACCCCACTTAAAACCCTGCCTAGTGCTTCACACAAATTCACATTTTTCCACAGAACTTACGAAGTGGATTTTTTGTCATTAATAACTGCATGATAATTATTTTTAAATAATTTTCATAGTGTCCTGAATGCCACAGAACTGGGGTGCCCTCTCTTTTTACAAGCCACTGCCATAAGCCAGTCAGATGCCGTATGATCCACAGGCCAGGATCTGGCCGTGTCATTCCTCTGTTATGGGCTCAGAACGTGACCCTGGATGACTTACAGACCTGATGAATCTCGGAGCCATCTGAAGAGGATGATGTCTCTTCAGAAAGGCTCGGGTGAGAGAGCTACATCAGGAAAGACACTGGGAGTATTCCTAAAGGAAGGGGATTTTAGGAGAGGCTTGAGTTGGGGTCATGATAGAAGAGAATTTTGAGAAGAATGGTTCCTCTTGTCAGGTTTGGTTTATCTGTTGCTACCCCTGATTTCAGAGAGGGATAAATTCCATTATTCTCATGGTAGGTGCACAGAAGGGAGGAATGAACAATAATGGGGATGTTTGACTCGTGCTTTAGAGGTTGCTATCCCTAGTAACTGTGTATTTCTGATATTTTTTGCCTTTTTAGATGAAAAAAGCACCAAAGCACCAGGTTTGGATGGTTTCTGGTTTTAGTGGGCTTAAAACTGGGCTCTTTTTCTGACTCTACAAGGCTTGAAGTGTGGTGCATCTATAGTAGCAGATATTTTTTTTTTTTCTCCCTAAAAAAAGACAGAGGACCAAGGTGTCATTTAGGATGCTGACACAATGACACTTCTTGGCACCAGAGATCAGGCCTGCTGTCAGTCTGGCTGGAGTTCCCCATAACATGAATGGGGTCCCCATTCATGGCAAGGATTCATCCCAGAAAGTTTGGGAAGAGCTCAAAGAGTCTTCTCTGAGATGTGCCTCAGAGGAAACCTCTCTCCTGTCCTTCTCCCCCTGCTACACCGATGCATATATGGTGCAGGAATGAGGGAAGGGCTCTTGGAGCTTCACCTGGAAATGAGGAACACAATCCCACCCCTCTGGTTTCACATGGGAGGAGGAAGCTGTCCCAGGGATGGCTCCGTGTGTCACTCCAGGGATGGCAGGAGATGTGTCCTGGTTTTGGTGCCACGTGAGCAAGTGGGTGAGTGCCCGCACTGGGCAAGGTGTGCACTGGGACGGTGCCAGGACACAGAGCACCTTCCCTCCGGCAGTGGAACGGGCTCAGTCTGCCTTCCAAGGAGTAATGAGAGCGCCAGGAGAAGAGCCGTCCATTGGCAGGCGCCTGCAAGGGGAAACGAGAGCGTGTCCTTCAGGAAAGAGGGGTCAGACCTTGCCAGGCCGGGGGTACTTCCAGGGAGGCTGCAATGCTGGGAATGAGGGAGGCTCACCGCCAAGGGTCAGGGAGAGTGTGCAAGGCCCCCGCTCCAAAGGATCTGTGCTAGAAAAACAGGGACTCTCCAGGCCATTTCCACATCCTTTCCTTTTGCATAAGCAATGCTTGCCTTGCATGAGGAAAACAACAAACTCCTGCCCTCTAGAGACAGGAGACCTCCAGCTCTGCTGAATAAAATATCTGCCACAACCTCCTTTTGAAGCAGATGCTACCAACGCAGCCAGTTTTATCCTCCCCCAAGGCCCACCGGCCGGCTCAGCAGCTCGGCACTCTCTCCTCCCAGCCCTGGAAGGCCAGCTCGCAGGAGAGGCAGCCTGTCACAACCACTCTGGGTCAAGGCAGGAGTTTATTTGGAGAACTGCTGAATAAAGCAGTCACAGAAAACTTGGCAAAGGAAAGAAATCCCTCCCTCTGCACTCCCCAAACCCATCAGGGCAGGATGGGAAATGCCCACGCCAGCCCAGTGCTCGTTCTGTCCCTTCCCTGGCTGCCCACAGCCTTTGCCGTCACTGCCTGGTCCACCACGGGGTGCTGGGCCCCAGGATACAGGAGGAGCGCAGGGGGATTTCCTGGGGTGCCACAGAAGCCCTGCACCCGGGTTCCTGCACTGGTGACACGCGCTCCCGAGGTGTGTGCTGGAGCAACTGTGCCGGCATGTCCACATGCCCGGTTCCCAAGTAAGTGCTGTTAGTGTGTGGAAAGCTTGCTCTAAGGGCATTTCCTCACGGTTGCCAGCCAAAACCCTTGGCTCCCACGGGAGCAGCAGGTGGGAGCAGCTCCATCCATGTATTGGCTACAATACCCCCAGCTGCCAACAGCAGCATTTCTCACATGCCTGCCCTGCTCCAAACACACACCTAAATCACAGGCACTGAAAAAAAACATCTTTAAACTACCTCTTTGGAACCCCTCCCTAGCAGGTTTGGGTTCTCAGCCCGTGCTCCAAAATACAGTGTTTATCAGATGCAGAAAAACAAGAACCGTCTCTTAAAACAACTTAATCCTGTCCTCCTTTTCCTGCCCTTTACTGCCTGCAGCCAAAGCAGGCCCAAGGGGTGGAGAGTGGTTGTGAGGTACCTGTAACTGTGCTGGCACCTTGTCCTCACTGCGGCCTTTTTTTTGAGGTTCCCTGTGAAACCACAGTTCCTGGACCCCAGAGTCTGTGACCTTTGGAAGATGACCTACAGAACTGTCTGATTGCTGGGAAAGATCATGAGGTTCACACACACACTCTGAGGAGGCTACATTACACAAATATGAGGAAAATACACAAATTATATGCCTTTCCACTTAAGTTGCTGGTAAAAATTGTTAAAGGGGGAAAAAAATCCTGATTAGGGCCCAAATAGCACCATTTACCTGTATTTTGTTTCTTTTTATGATGTTGTTATTTTAGGAAGCCTTTGAGCCCACCCTGCTGTGTTCTTGGGGCTCAGAGCTCACCTCAGCTCTGTCAGGGGTGTTTCAGCCAGCAATTCAGGAATTCTGAGGAAAAGCCTCCTCTGGCAGCCCTAGGACCAATGCTGATATCTGCAGCAGTAACACTGGTTCAGGATCGCTCCTCTAAGGGATCACTGCTGATTTAGTGTGTGACAAACAGTCCTTCCAGCAGCACGCAGTGATGTGAGGCAGCTCTCCAGGCACTAAAACCCTACTCCCGCAGTGAGGCTCAGGGCTGCCCAGTGGGAGCTCTCCAGGTGCCACGTGCACGGCTGTGGGATGGGAGCACTGGGCAGGGGGTGGGCACTGCAGGGGGCTTCTGCTGCGGGTGGGAACGGGGGACAACTGCCAGTGGATTTGCCTGGTATCCAATAAATGTCCTGGTGGCAGCACACCTGGGCTGTGTCAGCAGGGTGAAAAGCCGGTTCCAAACGCTCACAATGCTCTGAGCTTCCCAGATCTCTGGGACGAGAGATTACTGGATCCTGGGGGACAAAGAGGAAGTGGGAGAGAGATGCCAGCTTAAATCCCTGATGGCTGCTCAGAGCTGCACAGGACAGGGTGGGTTAGCAGCCCCTCTCCAAAGTAAACACAGCAATAGCTATATTTCAAAATATATATAGAGTTCCCTTCAGCTGTACACTCCAGCCTGTCAGTGGGGGTTTATGGGGTCAGGGAGTGTTGTAACAGTGAAATACATCCTGAGCAGAGGAACCAGGGAAGGAGCACTTGGATTTAATGCCAGAGGAATTTTAATGCCCAGGCGATTGGCAAGGTGTCACCAGCTTCTGCCACCTACAGCGTGGGGAGGTCCCTGAGGGCGCTGTCGGACAGTGGGGTTTGGCCCCCAAACCCTGCACAGGCTGTCTGATTCCACTCTCACTGCCCAAGGCAAGTGCCAGGATTTATCCAGTAAGGAAACAGGACTCTGAGGCTGGTGCTGCCGGGCACTGGCACCAGTGCCCAGCTGGAATCCCTCCTGGCTTTACTCCTTCAGAATTCCCTTTTATTGTCAACAGTGCACACAAGTGTGCAGGTCCAGAGCACATTTGTTATCCCAGTGAGCTCTGTGCTGGGAGTTAAGGATTCTGAAGAGGTCTGGAAAGGAGGGAACAGTCTGTTCCCTTGCATTAGCAGAGAGGAAGAGATGCACACAGGTGCAAGGCCTTACTGCAAGGCCTACAGGGAAGAACCCGTTGAGGGTCAGGGCCCACAGAAACAACGCTGCTGAATACCTGTCTCAGAAGGGACATTATTCCGAAGTCCTCTCCTTCCTCACAGCTCTGTGGGCCCTGATCATAGAGCTCAAAAGTGCCAGATCAATGCCAAATCCCAAAAGGGCACATGCTTTCCATGGGACACTCAGCAGAGGGAGGACCACACACGTCTCAGCAATGGGCAGTGAGGGATCTCAGTTCTCCAGGGTCAGGAGCCAAGCTTTTAGAGCATCAGATATTACAGGGGGTAACAACAACTGTTCTGACAGAACAGCACTGCCAAGTGCTCCTCTGGGATGAGCAGTTGTTCTTAGTCCTGAGTGGGATGCTGAACACATCAGCAGGGAACCTTTTCCCATGGATACAACTGTGCAGCACGTTAAAGGAACCCACACACAAGGACAAGCACCTGAGACCAGGCAGAGCAGCCCAGCCTGGAGGCTGGCTATGGTCACATCCCATCCCAGATCCAGCCTGCTTTGCCTGCCCTTGCTGAGTTCCTGAGGAATACTGAAGGGGTGTGCAAGGCAGCCTGGCTGGGCAGGAGGCAGGCTGGGCTCCAGAGGAGCCTGTGCCATATCCCCCTGCCCATTGGGATCGTGGGACGGTGACACAGGGCTGCTCACACACACAGAGACACCCCAAGGTGCTCGTCACACCTGCCTCTGAGCTCCAGGCTCAGAGCAGACACCATCCCAAAGGGATCCCTCCTGCCCCCTGTGCTTCCAGCACTGCTCCATGGAGCTGTATAGGATCGGAGCGTGACACACAGCTGCTCCTGCAGCCACCTCTTGGGCATTGCCAGCTGAGGCTCTAACCTGGGGTGGGGTGTGATCCCTGAGATCCTGTGCCTGTGAGGACTCTGCCTTGCTCATCCCATAGCCTAGATTCAGCAAGAAACTCAACTGTTTTAAGGAATGGCTTTGATGTAATATGAAAGAATTCCTTCTTAGGTAAACCCCCCCTGCCATAGATCTCTTTCCTGTTTTACTTTGTTAAACACCCACCACATTCTGGCCCTGCAGCACCTGTGGTGCATCTGCATGCGTTTAAGGGTGGGGTTTTTCCTGCTAGATCTGGTGCACGGAGACAGCTCTCATATTCCCTACAAAGATCACAGAATGCCTGCATAACTCATTTTTTAATTACTCTAGTCCTAAACCACTAATTTAGTGCAATTTCATACTGACTACATGTTGGTATTGTTAAGGTTTATGATCCAGTGATTTACAAGGCATGGTACGTCTGAACTCAAATTGGTTGGATTGATGGTTTAATTGAGCACAGGGACACGAGTGTAACGGTAACTCAGCACACTGGGGGATCATGGCAGTGCCACTAGCATGGGAATGCACTGGTGGAATTGGTTACATGAACACACAGGTTTTAATTGTGAAGGCCAAAACCAGAGTGATTAAACTATTGTTTGGTAAATAGTGCTTCTACTTAATAAATAGTTCTGTCTCTAAAGATCAGATTAATCAGAAGAAAAAATTATTGTTCTGTTTCTAAAAGCTGGTCTTGATGACACAGATACTGCTGCATTGGAGGTTCTGGATGCCTTTAGAGGAAGGACTTACATGAGTATGCAGTTTTTTCTCCACAACAGCTTGCAGAAGACAGTGATGTTGGTCACATCACGGACAGCTGGGGTTTCTAATAATGAAAATCTGCAGTTCATGTTGATCTGGAGTGATAAATCCCTAGCAAGTGAACTTCAGTCTTTTCTGCTGGCCTCAGTTTGTCCATCTGGAATGCACATGGTTGAAATTCCCACTTAAACTGACTATTTGTTATTACCTGTTACTGTCTGACACTGATAGGGTAACGCTGGGAGCTGTTATTTCTTAGGGCTTTGAGGTTCCCCAGCTCAGGGTGTTCTCCCTGCCTCTTACACAATTAGGGGTTTGCCTGACCACATAATTCCTTCTTTCTCTCCTCCCTTCCCCATGAGTCCTGGAGTAAGGAGGCTGGGGGCAGAGACATGGGGAACGAGTAGGGAACCAGAACAGGCATTGTTCATTTAAGGCTCTCTGTCCCTCTCTGCCTGGAACTCATTCTGGCAGGAAAAACCCTCCAAGCCATCCCAAACTTCATCTAAATTCATGCACTGCTAATTGTCTTTAAAGAGCAGTGAGAAAGCTACAGACAACAGCAGAAATATTGCATGGTTGGGTAAACTGCAATATTGATTACATCAATTTCCCATTCCCTGCTTCCTGCTGATGTTCTGCAGTCTTGTTTTGCTGTTGTGGCATTACCTTGGCTGTGAACACCTTGCTGTCAGTGGCTCTTTGACATCAGCTCTGACATCACAAGTGCTTGCATTCACAGCATTTCGGGACTTTGTGGTCCAGAAATACTTTGCTTCTACCACGGAATTAATTTTGATACGCTTATTTAAACAAACCCAATCCAACGGTCATCAGAACAAGCCCCATAAAGATGCCAGGCCTATTATCCTTTGCCTTTAAAGGAATCTCTTTGTGCTCCTGGTTGATCAACAACTCCCTGACACAAGGTTGTGGCCAGGAGGGAGTCAGGCTCCCAGGGAACAAGCGACAGGACAAGAGGAAAAGGCCTCGAGCTGTGCCAGGGTAGGTTCAGGTTGGATACTAGAACAACGTATTCAAGGAAAGGGGGTTGGACCCTCTCCGTGGTGCAGTCCCCATCCCTGGAGGGTTTTAAAAGTCATGTGGATGTGGCTCTTGGGGACATGGTTTAGTGGTGGCCTTGACAGTGCTGGGGGAATGGCTGAACTGGGTGACCTTGGAGGACTTTTCCAACCTAAGGGATTCTCTGATTTTTCTCTCTGCACCTCTTCTGCATTTATAATACAGATGGCGGCAGCCAGAAGTTCTTACCATTCCTGTCCCCATTCATCCCCCAGTTGTATATTCCTTAAACAGAAACACAACCATTAGGAAAGCATTCGGAAACTCCTTGATGAGAAAGCTGGCACAAAAGGGGCAGGAGACCTGCTGGAGTCATGCCAGATACCTGTGTGCTGTCACCCTCCCTGTTACCCAGTAAAACTGTTGATCAAACTAAATCAACGAAAGGAATATGAAGCCCGGCCCAGAATCTCCCAGGTTTCAGAAGAAAGCAGCAGTTTTCCCCCAGCCACACATCTTTAAGCAGAAATAAGCTTTCAAAGCACGAGCACTGCTGCCTGCTCCAAACCTCACACCGTCAAGGGCACCATCCTTCACACGTGCCCATGACAAAAGGGATGGCATCGCTGCTGTGCCAGGGAGCTGCTCTGTGGGAGCACACCCTATTCCAGTGCTCCATGATCCATTGGGAATTTGGGCATTTCAATAAGCTCCAAATGGATAAAAAGGGCTCATGACTTTGGCTAGTGGATTTGTTTCATTCAGCAACACCAAAAGCTGTCAGGATTCACCTGGGCCCCCTCGACGGGCAAATAGTGTCTGCTCAGGTATGGCATGAAAACCCCCTTTTCCTTCTGTGCGCAGGGATTTACAGCCATTAAGGACAGCGTTTATAGATGCAGAGCTGGGGCTATTGCTAATAAAATGCAGTTTCAGATCAACAGCAGCTCCACTCACTAACAGTCACATCTATCCATGCTCACCATGTGAGCACTTGGCTCAGGGGGGATCCCAGGGGGCAGGATCTGCCTCCCCTGTGCTCTTGCCTTCCCACGGTCAGATGGGTTTGGGTTTGCTCAGTGCAGTTACCCAGAATTTGTGAATTATGCTCACAGAAGACATGGGAGTGTCAAAATGTGTCACCCGTGTCCTCGCATTTGCCTACAGCTGCATTTGTAAGGCAAATGTGGTGCCTCACTCTGGATAATTTCCATTAATTCTTAAAAGCTTTTCATGGGCTTGTTATTTTCTCAAACATCTGAATTTCAATTACGGCCTCCTCCTAGCATGCAGCAACCTCACTGTGTGTGCTACTCCACCAGTAACAGCTTCTCTCTTCCCCAGGGCCGCTGTATCAACTTCACCCGAGTTCCCTCTCAGTAGAGGAGGAGAAGCGGATACCAGGAGGAGAGACAGCCACATTGCCACTGTCCTACCCGGCCGAGAGAACCGAGCCCTTCCTCGCATCCCTTGGACCATCATCCAGCCCGAGCTCCGCAGGTTCCTGCATCCCTGCTCTGGCTCCCGCGTGCCGCCTGCACGCTGGTGCTCTGGTGGGCAGCGCTGCCACGTGTGCCCGGCTCCATGCAACACCAAAGGACAGCGCAGACACCAAAGATGAGAATGCTTTTCTATTTTTGTTATTTGCTGTTTTTTTAAGGACTACAGATTCTCAGGACGTAACGTGCTTGTAGCGGAGACGCAGCGTTCCTCAGCTGCGGCAGAGACACGTGGTATTTACACAGGGACTACTCGCCACAGGCGCAGGATAACAATTCCCACCAGGCTAAGCAGGCGCATAGCCGAGTGCCTCAGAGCCATGTCAGATCCCCAACCCTCGCCAGCTCCTCCATCGTGCCTTACGGGAACCTTCTGACTGGAAATCTTGTCACTCTAACACTGAAAAGTGCACACGCATGACAAAATGCAGACAGGATGCCTCGAGGTATCAGTGGCGAGCAAGACTTTGCCCTTTAGTTTTTGAAGACACCTTTCCCTCATTATGCACCCGGGACAGGAAGGAATTACTAGAGCGTTATTCCACGGGAAGACAGCCTGTAAGTAGAGATCTGGAGCTGAGTTGGAGGGACTGATGCTTCAAGACCTTGACACTGTGGCTGGTGGTTTTTTTCCCCTTTCCTGCATTCACAGTTCAGTAGCGCATAAAACATCATCATCTATAAACATACCTAGCAGTCGTAGGCTTGTGTATTTTTTTAGATTAAAAAAAGCAGTAGCCACTAAGCTGGTATCTCAGGGTTTTTTCCCCCCACAAATCTCCAAGGGCTTTTCAGCGTCACAAGCCAGCAACTCTCTTTGCATGAGAATTTCAAAGTTTAATTAATATAATTAAAGGCAACAGCAAGCAGCAGCCTGTGAAGATTTTGCTCATCTTTTTTATGCCTTTTGACATTGAATGACCTATTACTGTATGTATGTTCCTCGGCGGTGAAGGGGGCGCCGAGCATTGGGTACGATTCTGCAGTGGGAAAGACCTCCTTCCATCAATTTGGAAATTAAATTTATGGGAGCGCCGGCCATCACAAAACATCGACAATGTATGTATTATAATTTTTTAGAAAAACCAGTGTCGTGTCACGTCGACGATGCCAAATTATGTTAGCGTGAGCGGAAACACTGTGGGGGAGGAAGGAGGGAGCAGCTGAAGAAAAAGGCTCAAATGATCCAGTCACTTTCGATACTGTACTTCAGAGGCAGAATGGATATTCGAGTCGAAACCTGACAAAGCGCGCCCGCTTTGATGGGAACTGGTATAGACAATGACCAGTGGCTGGGTCAGTGGGATGTCTCTCTGCGAGCAGGGAGGCTTATCAAATGACACTAAAAATAAGTTCAACAACCATCACGTTGGAGGGGAAAAGGCGAACATTTCACATTTGGTGGGCATGAGTGTGCGCAAGATGGAAAGAGCAATGCGGAGCATCCTGGGCTAATTATCTCCTTTGTGCTCTTCACTGGAATCGCAAAGGACAGAAATAATTCTCTTGGTCCATGTCCAAATCCATGGCACTGCCCAAAGAAGCCTTTACGTATATACACTCGCTTACATCGTCTGCTTGAGTTTATTTATGTCACTGGTAGCCTCATCAGCAACGGCCATGTCTGCACATTAGACTATAAATAAAATTATTATCTAAGTTTCAGTCATTATTTCCTTCTTCTCCTCCCCTGTAACCTCCTGGGTCTGCACAGCTCAGACCTTCATTTTCCAGCTACACAGTCACCGGCAGTACCAGCTTCCAGAGGCAGCCCCCGGCCCCTGGCCCCCTGTGGCACGGCAGGAAAGCTGCCATGGCCACACCCAGGGGTCCTGACTGCCCCCAGCCATGGAGACCCTGTCGGACAACGGCTAGTGCCGTATGGGGCATCAGCCACACAACCAGAACCACTGAGTGCCCGCAGGGACGCCCTGGTACTGCTGTAGCATGTACAACTGCAGCTTGGGTGCCACCGGCCCTGGGCTGGGGACGCTTGAGCCCACAGCTCCCAACCACCTAGCCCTTGGCTTAGTTGGAGCCCCTGATTAAACCTCTGTGCACTGTCCAGCCTAAGGCCAGACCAAGAGCCAACACTAGGCAGGTGTGGCAGGACACAGGTGAGGTCCTGCACTGCTCCTCATGGTGCTGAGATGCTACAGGCAGAAGCACAGAGCTCAGCAGATGCCAGGTTTACACATTGAAGCTCCCTCTTCCTTATCCTCCATTTTCTACATACACACGACACATTCCAAGGTACTGCTGGAGTGTCCACTCACATTCTGAGCTGCGCTGGTAACAGAACATGCAGATGAAGAGGGTTTTTTCCCTTGTGTATCTGCTGCCTCTCAAAATACATTTGTAACCAACTCAGTCACAGAAATAGAAATCCACTCATCATCTTTTGTTCTCTCTGTCTATTCATGTTCATCCAAAACTGTGGAATGAGCTGTTCTTCACAGAATGGCTGATACCCAGCAAAACGGGATTTTGCGTCTCTACATGGATTTTCCCTTCTAACTGGCATGGTATCACAGCACATTGCACTGGGCATTTCGCAGCAGGTAATACCTGAGAGTTTCCTTATTACACAGTGTGGAATAACCGTCACAAATAATTTAGAGGGCAAGAGGCGTAGGGTGATAATTAATTATACTTTAAAATCCACTGATTAAATGACACGAGTGAGACTTCCTTGGCAGGGGGGCTCAGAATGCCTGAGAGAACCGCGGGTGGGAGGTTTACCAGAGTATGTTCCTTGCACACTGTCAAAGCTTGGTATCTCCTTACAAACAGACCATGTCTCAGTAGCACTGTTGGCACCACTTTTAGGCTGCATGAGAACAGTAACAGTGCCTTGCAAAAGTAGATGGTGCTGGGAGCAAACCAGCCAATGTTCTACCTGGGGCATGTATAAACCCAGAGTCTGGATCCCACTGGCCAACAGAACACACATCTCTCCACCTACCAAGTATCACCAGCAAGGACAGCAAGTGGGTGAGATACTTTTTTCCCTGAAGAGCCAAGTACAAAGAGCCCAGCAACACCACCAGGCAGGCCTGAGGGCATCCTCTCACCAGCAATGCAAGGCAGGACTCATGGGAACAACAAGATCCTCAATATAACAAGGCTGGGTTTATTTTATACGTTTTGATAATAGCAGAAATTACTTGGCTGCAGTTAGCAAGAAATAAAAATGAAATTTTCCGTGTTCCCTTTCAGTTTTTTGATTAAACAAGAGCTACAGCACATTAGGCATGAATGTGCCGGGTATAAGCGGGGAGCTGGGTCAGGCTGATCCCAGGGGAAATGGAATTCCTAACCCTAACGCAGGCTCACCCTGAGCCATAGGCACTGCAGGACAGCCTGGGCTGGCCAGTATAAATTCTGGTTAGGATTTTTCCGCAGGAAATGACTGTGCTACATACATCGTCTTCTGATTGTCCCTAATGCAACACAACTCTGCACTTCACATCCTGCAGTTCATTTTACACACTGTTCACTCACACTCATCACACAGGAGTGCTCCCACACATGGGTGCAGCCCCACTCCTGGGCTGCTGGGGCTAGGGTTTAGGGGCAAAGAAAACGTTATCTTTGATCCTTCTCAGCACACGGCACCTCATGTGGGTCATGTTCACATCCCTTTCCTGGGATTCTGACAGACTCCCAGGACAGATATCTGGCCTCTGCAAAACCCTGTTGACACCTTTAACGTGCCCCCTTTCCAGTTCAAATCAAGCTGATATACTCCAGCAAGAAAAAAAAAAAGTGGCAGTTCTAATAGGGGAGGTTTTAGGTTTTTCCTTCTGCTATTCCACCTGCACAAGGTAAAGGACTTGGGAATTCTGTGGTCTGTCATTTTAGACTAAACCTCCCTTTCCAGCACTTTTTTTGGTCACAATTCAGGCTGCATGGAAGGGTGAAGAAAACCAGCGCTATCAATGAGGGTTTTTCCAGTTGAGAAAAATCCCCATTTGATCCCACGTCATTGACTGCTGCCTCCTGACTACAGAAACCCTGCTCTGCTGCAGAACAGGACTTCTTCCCAGCTCACTGGGAAGCACAAAAGGTGCCATCACCATCTGCCTTCAGAGTTCAGCTCAGGGAACTACTCCCTCACCAGAGGAGCTGCTTAGGGGAATTTTGGAAGCTCAGCTGTGCAGTACTACTGGGAGGCAGGACCTGGCTCCAACTCTCCCCACCCCACCACTGGACATCCAAAATCCACCCCCTCTGCAGGATGGGCACAGGTAACCAAGTCACCTGCTGTGGATGCCAAGTTCAGGTGTAGTCAGAACAGTGTCCCAGACCTGACTGCCAAAGAGGTGGGTTTGGCTGTTGTCCCAAGCCAAGAGCCAGGGCTCCAGCCCACAGAGCTGCCCCTGACCAGGACACTGGGCACACGGCCTCAGGTAGCCAAAGGGCTGTCACAGAGCTCCCAGGAGCAGGCATAGCAGGGAAAACGTGCTTCAGAGGCCACAGTGGTACGTTTGCTAATGAGCAGCTTCTGAGTACCTCTTGTACCATTACAAAATTAATGTCACCATTTCTAGGGAGGGCCTTATTAGACCCGGCATGTACTATTTTATTTCACAAATCTGTTTTGCGTTGGCTCAATTAAAATTGTTATATATTTTTGGGTCCTGTGTAGGTGCCATCTGTTTAACAGCGCAAGTGGGTCCTGTGATGCACTTGTAGATTTTGTGCTGCAACAATTTTTTTTGATAAAATGAAGGACTTTGGATACAAGAAGCTGCCTTTACTTAATGATTTTTTTGTTTTTGGCAGTGAACTTGAAATGATTCTTCCCGTGTTACAAGGATGGCTCTGCAGCCTATGGAAAAACAAGAGCTTATTTCCATGTTTGCACCAAAATCATATTATTTAATTCACACTTATTTTTTTCATTTGCTCGTTCTCCCTGATTTTGTAAATGAGCTTATTTTCTCAAACTGGAAATCAAAGGCATTCTCAGCTTGGGCCTGTGGCTACTGCCTTCTGGGGAGCTCTGGGATGTGCCAGGAGGGCACAGGGGCCCGCCACAACAAACCACACCAACATCTCCTCATTCGGACTGGGAGCAAATGAACCTTTGGAGTCAAAAATCCCCTCTGCACAGCTGGATGTGCTTTACAGCAGAGCCAAATCCAGGTCAAATCTCCTGCGTAATGGAACTCAAACACGGTATTACACTTTGGAGGTTTTTAGCAAAACTCTTAGGTCTGCTCTGATGTCACCAGCACTGAAATGCTGCTCCTGACTCACAGTGAATTATAGCAAAACCCCAAGCCCAGCCCCATTGGTTGGATTTCCTTTAAAAACACCATTTCACATTCTGTCCAATTCTCTAACACGTTGTAGGAGAAAAGCACCTGCAGTGAACCAATTCTGCAGTTTGTGGAGTTTCCAGATGTGCTTCACAGCCAGTAGAGGAGTCCCAGGTCTCAGCACTCAGTTGCTGTAAGCGGAACTGCCTTGTTCTCTGTGGTGGATTGGGCAGCACCCAAAAAGTGCCCAGCTCCATGCAGCACTGCTCAGCAGGACAGTTAGGAAAACCTGTTCCCAACATCACACAGCTTCTAAGCTGCCTTCAGGGACATGGATGTACCTGGAGCACAATTACTGTGCATTTCAGGATGTCACAGAAGACCCAGCCATGGAGAGATTCCTCCCTGATCACCCCACTTGCTTTAGCAGTGAAGTCGCACCTTGGCCCCGCCACCTGCCCAAGCCCCAGCAACGCACTCACTGCCCTGGACAGTCTCCTGGGGGTACAGGGAGACCCGACTGCTCTGACTGTGGCACTGGAGCAAGGATTTACCTGGGATTTACCACAGCACAGAACCTGCCTGCTTGAGACCCCATCATTGCAGCACAGACTGCAGTGGCCCCAGAGCCTTCCCTCCTTCCCAAGGCCTCTCCAGCTATCCGCGCACTGTGCGGATCCTTGGGACAGCTGCTGGGGCATTGCCAGCCCAGGGATGGATAGTGTCTATTGAGAGGGATGCGAGACACTGATTTAATTATGAGCTTTGACCAACCTGTGTGGGGAACACTAATTGCAGTGCACAAGTGATGGGTTCAGCGCTGCCTTGTTGGAACGGGGAGGTTGGGCTCCGGGATGCTTCATCTCCCTTTATCTGATTAGGCAAATTAGGAAACAACACTGTGAAATGCATTATTGTACTAATCTGATGTCCAAAATGTGAATCTCATTAGAGCTCTGGCCTCAGTGCTTTCTATTTGCTTTCTCTGTAAGCTGAGGAAGAGCAAGTAGGCCAGAAATAGATACTTTTCAAATGACACTGGAATTGCCCAGTAATAAATATCATATTCTGTACAAGCTTCAGTCCCTGGAACAGCTCCTCATGAAAAGCATCTCTAAGCTTCTGGAGAAATCCAGTACAACACGTGCTAGGAATGGAGGGACACAGCAGAGAGGGGAGGTTGGAGCAGAGAGGGTAACCCACCGACCCGAGTTCACTTAGAGCTCTGTGGGGTGAGACCCTGTGAGTGGGGACACTGCCTCCTCTCCAAAGGGATGCTCCATGGTCCAGAGAGGGGTTCTGCAAAACTTATCTTGGCAAGGGTGCATGTTGTGGTGATCTGGGGAGAAGGAGGGACAAAGCAAGACGAATGTAAGGGTGGGATGAGCCTGGGGACAGCCAGTGCTGTGCTGAGCTGCTGCTCAGCTCAGCCCATGCCAGGGCTCCCTGTGGAACCCCCTTGTGACACCGGGCCCTTCTAGGAAAGGCTGGAACCCAAGGTCGCTCTGTAAGACCAGGGGAGAATAAACATATGGTGTAAAAGTAAAACAACACGACATTTCACTGCAAAGGGCTCTCCGAGAAAAGCCAGTTCAGGTATCAGTTAGTAAAGGGTCACTTCACAACATAGCCCTTCCAAATAGCAGCTCCAACTCGGAATTAATTATCCTTTCACTGTCTTGGGTTTTCTTTTCTTCTTTGATTCACATTAAGTGCAGCTGAAATTATTTTAAAGCAATGATCTTGAACATCATGTCCTTCAGCTGGCCCTGAAAATCCATTTTCTGTGGAAAGCCTCCTTTCTTCTCCAAGATTTCTGAGAGTGTATAAAGCTCATCAAGGCTCTGGTTCTCTAGGGGTGTCAGATGCTCGGATAATACCCAGGTGTCTGCCTGCTGGACCAGCTCCAAAGTACTTTATTAGCATGAAGAGGCCAATTTGGAAGCAGTTTAACTCCTTCGGTTCCTAGGGCCCAGCGTGTGTCCTGCAGAAGCAGCAGGACACTAGGACATGGCGTGTGCACGGGTGCTAATACAGACTCTGTGTCACCACCACCCACTGCTCCATCCCTGGGAAGAAACATCGGAGATGTCTTGTCATCACGGCTGCAAAGATCCCCCCGTGACGTCCCATCCATATGAAAACAGAGCAGTTGTACGGACAGCCGAAGAGCTCAGCTCCACTGCACACCTGGGGCTCAGCCCTCCCCCAGACTGCCTCGGAAAACCCCAGCGGAACCCTCTGTGTAAGCCATGCCCTCCCTCACACCAGCTGCACCACGAGGGGACAGGTGCCCGTTTGCCAGGTGTGAAGTGCCCAAGGGGCGACATGTGCCTTGGTGTTCTGGGGGCAGGCAGGGACCCCCCGACAAGCCCCTGTCCCTGTCCCTGGGCAGCGCCTTGGCTGTGCCAGGGCAGCCCAGCAGGGCGAAGGGGACATCCCTGATCCATCCAAGTACACACACCATTGGCAACAAAGAACGGACCATGTGAAGATCCTGTCAACACACACTTAAAATAAGAACTGTGAGCAGATGCCCTTGGCTTTCCAGGGACTGCAGGAAACTTCAGCTCCTAGCTTGGAGCTCCAGCAACTTCCCTCAACAATGGCAGACCCCAGAGGGGCTGCTGGTGCCTACCAGGACACTGCACCCTGCCCCATCTGGCTGCTGAGATCACACGCTCTGGATCTCAGCCTTTAACAGGAGATATTTTCTCTAGTTTCCAGCACACAAAATTGGGCTATGAAAAAGAAGGACAGAAAATCTACAATTTCCAGCCTTAAAAAAAATCAGTTCCCACTTTAAAAGCAAAGCAGTCTTTTAAACTGCACAGCATGTTGCTTCAAAGGTGTGGCAAAGAGCTAAAAATCTGAGCCACCAAGACACATAGGATTTGAACAAACACAATCCCAAAGGTTTAAGCTATTTGTGAGCTGCTTGAGGCCCTTTCTTGGATTAAAGAGGTGAAAATTTCCTGGAAGTCTGGTGTGATTCCAGGTGGAATTCAGCAGCAGGAGAAGGGTGGCACTTGGAGCCACCCATGTTCTCCTTCTCCATGCTGTTGAACAGGTCACGGGAAAGGAAGCGTGCACCTCCCCTTGGAGATGATCCCTGCCTTGGATGTCACAGCCATGTCTACGCAACCAAGAAAACATTCAGTGTTGCCAAAGCATTACACAGTGTGAGGAGGCTGGGAGAGAGCGAGGTTCCTGTAGCTGGGCTCTCAAACACACTGAGGAAACATGAATTTTGGGAAGAGTGAAAGGAAGTTCAAGCCCTCTACGGAATGGGGCTCAGAGCCCACAGCAGCTGAGAGGGGAGATGCAGGGCCATTAGCTCTGCATCCCAGCTGAAGGGAAAAGCAGTGTCACTGGTCAGAGCCACAGAGAGAAATCAAGAGCCAAAGAAAAGCTCTGGCAATGCTGCTGCAGCGTTTTACCCAACACAGCTCCTTCTGTGCTCGTCTTCCTGCTCCAAGCAATGTCCCAGTTCTGAAGCAGATGTCTCCTGGGGGCATGGGCTGAGCCCAGGAATGGCCCCAGCCCTTCCAGAAGGGTTGTCGTGTGGGCTGGCACAGCTTGAACCACTTGCAGCTTTATCGCCCTGCCAGGACAGGACTGCATGGAGGTTTCCTTGACCAGGACCTGGAAACCTCTCAGGTGAGTTGCCCCAACAAAGCCAATGCTGAGTACACTGATACTGAGGAGTGTTTGCTGTAGCCTCACAGAACACCTAGACACTGCGCCAGGACACCCGCTGCCACCAGTGAACAAGATCAGGCTCCTTCTCCTAGAGCAACCCAAACTGCACTTCCCTCCTCTCTTCAGGAATGAGTCTGTGCCTCTGGCAAACGCCCCAGCTGGAGGAACTTCTTCACCCATATGGAGGTGATGAGGACTTTCACAAGTGGCTGATGTGGCACTCGCTGTATCCAGGGTGACTGGTGGCACCAGCTGCCTGCCATTCCCTCCAGCTCTACACACACCCCACAGGGTCAGTTTAAGTGACAAAACCTTTGCAGGACCAATGAGACTCCCCTGTTATTTCTATTTTTTTCCTGTTAGGCAGCGGCTTCTTCCAGCAGCTGAAGTTGAAACAGGACTGGCTTCAAAGGTAAACATTTCTCATAGCTTTCTCATCAACTATATTAAATACAGTCATAAAAAAAAAGCCCCACAATGTTTTCTGTATTTGCTGAAGGATGACGTCCTCCTTGCCTTCAGCGTGTGCCAGATTACTCATAAACCTGGACCATATGCCACCACAATTTACTGATGGGCCCAAGCTGTTTTGGTAGATATAAAATCCGAGGGGATTAAGAAGGCTCGATCCGTGCTGAAAACAGAGCAGCAGCGGTGGGGCAGCTGCTTGCTCTCTTTGCTCAGCCTCAATTTAGGTCAGTGGCCAACAGCCCCACGCCAGGCTGGGGAGCCGGGCTGCAGGGAGGATCTGCGTGTGGTGTCTGCTCCCATCGGGGTGCTCGCCCTTCTGTGGGACTCGGCACCCGGCACGCGCCGGGGGGGAGAGGGCCGGGAGCAGGGGAGACCACCCTGTTGCCTGGTATCTGGAGCCAGGCTGCCAGGCCCCGTGAGGAGCCCGCAGCTCAAAGCTGAGTAGGAGATGCTTCCTCCCATGCCATGGTGTCCCCCTCCCTGGTTGTGCACCTCGGGGTGCGGCTCCAGCAGAGCTGCCTGGGGCAGATCCCGCTGGGGGCCTGTCCGGAAGGCAGCTGGTGACAGGCAGGTCACCATAGCTGTTGTTTGTGTCCCTGGCCCAGGGAGGGGTCTGCTCATGGGGAGAAGGGAGAGCCCAGCTGGAAGCACCGCCTGCACTGCAAGTCTCTCCTGGGTGGGGGTTATCCAGCCCAGAGCTGCCTGCAGCCAGCCCACCCGTGGCTCCCTGTCCAGTATCTTGGCTGCTTCCTCAAGAAGCTGAACTTGCATGGAGCATGGAATGACATAACAGACCTTCTGACTCGAGCAAAGCCTATTTAACACCTGGCAGGACACACAGTGCAGCTGCAGCAAGCAGCAAGTTATTCAACAGCTTACTAGAGCACTGGAATCTCTTTCCCCTCCACCTTATCTTTAATTTGCTCTTTTCCTTAGTAAAAACACAAGTACCTCCATCACCTCGAACAAAGCCACTGCTTATCACCAGGGGAATTCCAAAGGACTGCGGAGAGCAGGACAGGGAATGGAGAGCAGAGAGGCAGAGCACAAGCACACCACACTACTCTACAAAGAAGGGAAGCACTCCAGACCACGGCTGCTGTGCATGGAATATCAAACCACAGCCGTGGATACCTTCCTCTTTGGAATAAGAGAACCGTCTGTGTGTACTTTTGGGCTGTAACTCCTCATCACTTGGAAGATGCTCACAATCAACACGGCCCAACTGGATTTCCAGCTGCCAGAGCTTCCTTCCACACAGCACGTTGGATCCCTGCAAGGAGCACTGCTCTGCACCATTACCATACATTAGAGTGGTCATTGCAAGTTTAAAGTAAGAGTTCACGATTTTAACCTCCCACTCACTTGGACAGTTCAAATGTACCAAAACCCTGCCAGCTCCAGCTGTGGGTCTTCCCTGGTGGGGACATCCCTTTGTGCCTGCAGGGCTCTGTCAGTGACAGCTGCCAGGAGGCTGGGCACAAGTGTCTACTGGAAGGGCACGGATGAGCTTTTTTCGGTATTCTACAGATTTGTCCTCCTCAAGTTTGTCACTGCCGTGTCCTGGAGTGACTGCAGACACCCTCAGCTCCCCTCCCGGCCAGGGCAGCTGGGATAGAACGCGCTGCTCCCTGCTTCGCATGCCCAGATGTGCCACGCAGATGGGTCTGCAGGGAGGGACAGGGTCTGGTTGGCAACCACTGTTTACAACTCTTATTAAACCCATTCTCCTTTCCCAATTATTATAATAGTTCCTGAAAACATCGCCCGTGGACTTTAAATGTTTGATGACTGTGTGCTCTAATGGAAGCTGTGGAATTATCCCGTGCTCGCTGCCACATGGCCCACACAGCAATGGAGATGCTAAATAATTTTTAAAAATTTATAGTTTACAAGATCTATGTCCCATCTGTGGCGATACAGCAGCTCCCAAATGCCCTGATTTTCACTGCATTAACAACACCTCTTAAAAACAACTGGCTGCATTCCACAGGAAGGTTCTGTAACGACCCGAGAGGTGCATTGCAGCGCACACAGGTTGGGGATGAACCTCGCTGAGACGGAATGCCCTCGAAACACAGGGACTCCACAGCCAAACCAAGTGCTTTTACACCTACAAGTAACACACTGCTGTTAAAAGCATCAATCCCATTATTCCAGAGAGAAAGAAGTTCCCTTTGGCACCTTTACCAAAGCTCAGCCCAACCACCAATGTGCCAACGAAAACCTGGCGAGTTTAAGTGAAGTATCCCTGCAATGATCGATCCCTGAGAAGAGATCAGGCGCTGCTTCTCCTTCCCTTCTCTCCCCAGTGATGTTCTCTGTCACAAGGCAAAACCACGCAAACTGTGCCCAACTTAAAAACTGAGTTTGGGATGGGAGCCAGAGCAGATGGTTAGGAAAGCTAAACACCGCTGATTTATTTCTTACCCTTTATGCAGCAATATTAGAGACAATGGCCCTGATCAGAACAAATGAGAACAAACACAGAGCTGCAGACTCAATAGAGAATTAACAACCAGCATTACCAGATTCCATTATGCTGTGATTAATTCTGAATTTGTGGCAGGATTACCAGCAGCAAACCTCCAGCTCTATCTAACGGAAGCAGTGCCAAAGCAGCCTGTCTGTCAGGGAGAGCTTTTCACTCTGCAAGGGACTCCAGCAGGAAAGCAGTGTGGAAGATGCCAGGCTCTGAAAATTTACTTACACACTATGCCCCACATCCCCCCCCCCAAAACCCCAAGAAACCAACAGAACAGACTGGATGGACACCAGCAGGAGCTGAAAGTCTCCGAGTCAGGGAGGTCTGAGGGACATCAACAGTAAACCCCAGGGACACAGCCAGGAGGTTGTCACCCTCCCTCACCTGGTCCCTCTGACACCAGCCCTGGCCTTCAGGCCCCTACTTCCCACTAACCATCCTGTGAAGCTGGAGGAACATCACCAGGGACTATTCTCTTCCATCACTAGGGCCTCCTGGGGCTCCCAACTCTGCTCCAGGGCATACAGTGGTTTCAGTCAAGGGCAAGTGACTTGGGCTCACGGTCACCAAGGCAGCCAGGCCTCTGTGGCTCCGGCCTGTGCCCTACGTGCCTCGGTTTCCCTGTCCCCAGCGCACCACAGCCTCCCCCCACAGTACTCCCTTCTCCAGCAGGGACAAAAAGTGCAAACACCAGTTATGGCCTTGTCACCATCAGCATTCCCAGGAAACAGGTTATATTAATAACTTAACAAAGGTTTTCCATCACTGCAGAAAATACCTGGCCTGGGAACTGCCGCTGGCAGCCACGGGAAATGAACTTGCTGACAGGAGTGTTTAAGGTCCATTATTTGTGGGATGCAGCTGAGGTGGGACGCACGAGTTCAGCCCCGTTGTGCTCCATTTCCCATAGCTAAGCACACAGTAAAAGCTGAGTTTATACCCAGAGCTGCCATGAATGAATATCTCATCATAACCACAAAGACCTTTTATTTTCATTGGGCTCTTCCTTCCATCCTTGCCCCTACAGGAGGGAAACAAAGTGGAACCAAGGGAAACCAGGCTGGGACCTTGGCTGGCACCTTGTGCTGGATGATAGCTGCAGTTAGCGGTGAGGAAGTCCTGCGTGCCACTCACCAGTGATGCTACGCCCTGAGATGGGGCCAGAACAAAGAATCCCAGCACGTTACCATATCCTGCCTTTCAAAGAACTGCTTCCTTGTGGCACTTGACCATTCTGAGGAACAGACACACCACTGGTGGTGAGACAAAAGCCACGTGTCCCTGGTTTGATGGCAGTTTCTTGGGATTATTCTTAGGACCATGCTAAAAGCTAGAATTAGTTTCCCCTCCTCTCCAGGCAGGGAAGCAGCTGTTTTCCACCTCTGTGGAAAAGGGCTTCTCTGCATAGGGCTTATCTGCTTGTAGTCCCAAGGTCACATCTCCCAGCTCTTGCAAAATATCCCCAAAGCAGAGCCAAGAGAGGATGAAGCAGCTGGGAGGAAGTGGAGGACATTTAAGGCAACCCTGCAAAGGCTACAAACCGTTTTTACTTCTGGAAAGCTGAAGACTCAGTAAAAATGGGACAAGAGTGAAGGCACATGGGAAGGAAACCCAAACACAAAGACGGAGCCAGGTGACGCAGGGAAATACCAGCACACGAAAGATCCAGATATTCATGAGGTATCATAATCCTCCAACCCACGTGTCTTTTGCAAAACCTAATCCTTAAAAACCCTTGGTGTCTTTTTTTCCTTTCACGAACATTCGTAATTTGGAAAACTCCAGGCTGGAAGTTGCTCCAACTGTTCATGCTTCCAGGGGCTGTGGCTGCAATGAGTCACTGCCGCATGCAGTGACCTTCAGAAAACCCTCTGCAGAGCCCAGCAGTGCCTGCCAGCACAGCAGTGAAACAACTCGTAAACTCTGCTTTTAGGGGCTCCTCAGACCCTGCTCAGATCTGACCCAAACAGCTTTCTCCTTCCCTCCGGAGTTGTGGTTCCAGCTTAAGAGTCCAGGGAAAAAGCCCAAACGACTTTGCTGCTCAGCCAGGTCAAGCAGGAGCAGGGGCCTCCTCCTGAATCTCCTCCATTGTGTTGGGCCTGTAGTTTGGCCCCAAGCTCATGCTGACCTGTGGCTGCAGCCACAAGCTTGGAGCCAGCTCTGGGATCTCCTGGAGAGGCAGGCGGTGCCTGCATGCTGCACAGTTATGTGGTAGTTACTGCATTCAGGGTTAGCTCTCACTTACCCTCAGAAACTGGCCTCCACACCCACATTTTGGAGCTTGTAACACACGAATGACTCACCATGGAACATGAAGACCTGCTTTAGCAATCTGTGGTGAGGAAAGCTCAGGAGACATGGATCTGGCAGTGCTTTTGGCACAATGGCAGGAAACTGGTAGTTCAGAAGTTCAGGAGTTTCATTCTTCAAAAGGAACAGCCAGCATGGCTCTTCAAAGTGTTCACGGGGAGGTGGGAAGGCATGGGATTTCTCCCTTCAGTGTCACTGCCCGCACCTCCACAGCCTCTGCCCTAGGTGCAGGCAAGACTCCTGGGGAACAGTTCACACCCTGCTGCTCCCCAGTTCCATCTCCTCCTGCTCCAGGGAGCACATCCCCCACAGGGGCAGTGCAATGGATGGGACGTGCTGGGAGAAGGGACAGTGACACATATCTGGCTTTGGCAGACAGCTCTATGTTTTCTTTGGCCCTGACAAGACACTGATGCTCAGGCTCTCTCCTTTCCACCAAGGGGCTGTGGAAGGAAAGCTGCCCTCGGAAAACCAACAGCACAGACCCAAATGGAAGGAGAGCTCAGACCTCCAACCTGAGCTCTGGCTCAAGGAAAACTCCACAAAGTTGAGACGCCAACAAAGAGCCACATTTGAGCGCCCACAGAGCAAACCCACATCCTTGAGGGCTTCCATGTGGGCTCCATGTCACTCACTCACACTACACTGGGCAGGAATCAGAAGCAGCAAGGGCAGTGCCTCACTCATGGGTCACAAACTGTTCTAGCGCAGGGTACCCACCAACTTACAATAAAGTTCTGCATCGTTCCTCCTATCAGGTACAGAACATGGTTCCCATCCTGAACCTGAGCCCTTTCACTGGGATTCCACCCCCTGGGAAGTACTGATCAGTCCCCCTCTCTCTTCACAGGCACCGGTGGCATTTCTGTTTTGCCACCCTTCTGACATATACGTAGGAGAAGCTCTTTCTGCACAGAGCGGGAATGCGATGGGAGGAAAACGACATACCACAGGAACTCTTGTTAGAGCCAATGCTCCATCCCTCAGGTGGGGAACTTGCACATCTTTTTCCCAGCTTCCCTTTTATAAGTATTTTATCTTACCAATTCCTTCCCTAAGTAGATTTGGATATCAAAATAAATTAAGTAAATGCAGCTCTGCTGTGGGCTTTGGAAGATTCCCTGATAACTGTGGCAACTGCTGGAGAGTCAGTATTCCTCTTAAAAACCCCATTTTTAATTCCTGCTTACATGATTAGGTCCTGAAGCACAGATACATTCAATCACCACCTCGGAGCACCTCATAAATCTCTGCTCAGTATCAGAGCAGTAGCAACATAAAAAACCTGAACTGCTTTAGGCAGAATATTCCCATTTCCTGTGCTCGGAGCATGGTTTCCCCTGCTACGGAGTATGCTGGTCCACCTGAGGGTGCAGCACCAGCCCTAAATTCCTCTCTGGCAACCTGGGCTTTCACTTAGCACCTGCCAGCTATGCTGGAGTGGGCACCCAGGTACCTGCACCATCCCCTTCGCGGGCTATCACCTCTGGGCTCCTCAGCCACCACAGCTCCCTTCCCATCCCCATCTCCCCCAGGCTGTGCCTGAGATCCCATGCCCTAAAACCACTTCTGAAACTGAGCTGGTTAAACTGCTGGAAGTGTCTGTGTGGGTGAATGGAAAACTATTTCACTCCAGTTCATGTCAAATACACCTTAAATACCCACAGGATCACACTGAGTTACATCAGTACCAGGCACGGTTACACTAAGTGCCCACAACAGTTTCTCTACCAGTGTGGTGGGATAAATCAAAACCAGGTTATCCCAGCATTGCCTTGTCTGAATCACACGTTTCTGCCACTGATACTCAAACCCAATCTAGTGCAAGGTGTCCCTACATGCAGCAGCTCACTGCAGCCAGGCACGGTGAGGCAAAGCACCAGTGCAGGTGAGAGCAGTGGTTTTAAAGGGACGACTGAAGCACAAAGCCTCCCTGTGCCAAGGGGGGCACAGGGCATTCAGCTGACAGCTCTACAGGTAACCAAAGGTGAGTTGTTTGGAGGGGGTGCAGCACTGGGATGGAGGGCTTGGACAGGAGCTGACAGGGAAGAAGGATGCCTGGTGGCCCACGAGGAATTGTTTGAGCTAACCAAGGGCCTCTCCTGAAATGCTTGGCAGATGTTAAACGAAACAGAAGAAACACGTGGGCAAATTATGCTCCATATTGGTTTGGCTCTGAACACTATTTGCAGTTTGGCCATGTTAGAGGACTTTGCATGTTTGCTCCCTGTGAATACACATGTGTAGATGTGCTTAGTGAAAAGACAGAGTGCTGGCCATTAAATAGTCACCCACATTCAATTTCCAAATGAGAAATGAGCATTTAACACTGATAAATTAAGTCAGCTTAACACTGATTCGCTAAGAACAGCCTGTTCTTCCTTTCTCTGGCCCCTGCCCATCATCGGGTGCCCACCCTTCCAGTGCCCTGGTCACCTCTGAGGTGCGAGGAGCAGAGAATCACGGGTTTGAGGGGCACTTCACACCCCAGCGGGTGCGAACGCTGCCGCTCCAGGGTCAGGAGCCAGCACACTGTGACACCTCACTCTCTCTCACTGGCTCCTCGTGGCTCAGCCCAGTGCCCAGGCTGTGCCCTTGTGCTGACCTCTGGCCGCAGTCCCTCTGAGGGGAGGCATGCAGAACGGGGATCTGTCGGAGCCAGCCAGGAGCCCGGCCATGGCACACGGAGCTGGCCGAGGCGGGCGCAGGCCCGGCACTGCGCACGCATGGCTGGTGACCTGTGGGGCTCAGGCCGGCGGCTCCTTCAGGGCCCAGGACTTGGCAGGCTCCGCTCATGGCCCCTTCTGTGCAGCCACAGGCAGGTGCCAAAATGCAGCCCAGCCTGGATGTGCTTCAGAGGGCGAGGAGAACGTGGAGCTGGGCTGCAGCACAGCCTGTGAGCCACAGAGACTGTCTCCCAACCCCTCTGTCTGCTGTCAGCTGGCCCCATGGAAAGAACTCGCTAATCAAAGAAGCATTCAGCTTATAACCTTTCTTCTGCCATTTCACATTGAGTTTTTTTCAACAGAAGGTTGTGAAGAAGCAGAAAGGTTTTAGCGGCCTCCTGACCATGAGACCTGGAGGAAAGGGCAAGGAGGGACATACCTAGAATTGCAGCTCTAATAAAGTCACCAATAACAGGAACTTTGCAGTTGGACAGACAGGCTGGGCTAAAACACGGCAAGTGCCAGAAAACAAGGCTCATAAATGGCAAACACTGAATCAGGAACAAAGAATAAAAATTAGAGTGAATAAATGCAGCACGACATAGATAGGGAAGAGGGCTGGGACGCATTGAGAAGTTTTCCAAATGGAGCTTATTAAACCTCTCCCATCATCACAACTGCCTCTCTCTGTGCCCCAAAGCATGACCTTCTGTACCCTACACTGTCTTTCACTTCCAAGTGTATTTTTTCTGGGCTTTGGCACCACCAACTGCTGCTCCATTTGACAGCTTTGCCTGACAGTAGCCTGGACACAAATGTGCTAATTGCACAGGGGGATTTAAAACAAAAAGTAAAAATCCAAATAGTGGTTCCCAGCTGATCCAGCCTTGCATCCACCATCCTTTCCTCATGGCTAGCACAAACCCACTTTTACACAAGGGCAGTGCCCAGACAGGCAAATTCCAGCCACCTAAACCCCAGGGACCACAGGAGACACACTGCTCTCCGAAAGGGACCACAGGGCTCTCAGGGACCCAATTCCCTCACTAAGGGACTACCAAGGAGCACCCGGGGAACAACTGTGCATGCTTGGTGCTTGTTCCCAGTTTAAGCAGCACCCTTCACGACAAAGAATATTTGCCCTTGGAAAAGTCCATCACCCAGACGCCACGCACACCCCCGCAGGCAGGGCGAGGGCTGCTGGCACCGGGAAGCCAGCCGGCTCCCTAAAACAAGGTGGCTCGCTCCGGGAGGGTTATTGCCGACGTTATTGCCAACCAGGTATAAATATGTACACAGACCATCATTTTCTTGTAACAAATGGTGAAAGCCATCGCGGTGACAGTGAGGCAGCGCGGGAGCAAGGAGGACTTTATCACCTACCCATGACTATGTTTCCCAAGCAGCCTTCTCACCAATCCGGAGCCCTCCAGGATCATTAGTTCCTGCACATGGCAGCAATGAAATTGTCCCTTAAAGTAAATCATTCGTGGATTTTTATAATCTGAAATAAAATTTTCTAATATTTTTTTCCTAAGTTTTCCAGGTTTAAGGTTTTAATCTTTTATTATTTATTGGGCAGCAGTTGTGAAGGGCATGATGAGCAGCCTGGTGTAAATAGTTGTCGGTAAAGGGTCGGTGCCTGACAATGCAGTGTTGAACAAATTAATTATTTCTTTTCTTCCTATTACGCCATGTTCTCTCTGAGGGGGTTCAAATCCAGCCAAAAAAAAAAAAAGGAGAAAGAGTAAAACAAAACAAACTAAAGCTGCACTTTGGCTTCTGGGTGTTTTCCTGCCTGGTGGCTGAGGCTGCTGATAAATATTCCCTGGAAACGGTACTGAAGAAGGAGAAGAGCATATAGATATATTTTCCTTTCTTCCTTTACACTCAGAGCATCAAATTCAAAAGACAACAATTTTCTGATGCTTGAGATGCAGAGTGTTTCTCTATTTCTGCATCTCTCCAGGATTTACTGCTCTTTTAAACTACTGCAAACACAATTTAACCTTTGTTACCTTTACCTCTTTGCCCACTAGAGCCTGAATTAACGCTAATCACAGCAAAACACTGAACAGCCTCCTAACTGTGTGCTTAAAAAATAATCCTCTTTCCACAGAAAAAGACATAAAATATCTCATTAGACCAATAGCACTACCAGGCACATTCCATCCTAGAGTATAAAAAAATTTATGCTACGCATTATTTCTTCTACCTAAATTCTCTGATGCCTGGAACTCCGGGGTGGAACACCTTGGTGTGCCTGCAGAACCCACTCACCCGTGGCACAATAATGTGAATAGAGGACTGTCCAACCTGTACAGCACAGGTGACACAATAATGCTGTGTCCTGTCAGCCCTGTAATGCTGCCACTTGTTTCCTCTTGGAAAAAATCTCCCCTTTGATTTCCCTCTACATTCAAGCCATATAATAACACCAGGTACCATTTGGTTGTACAAGGATCCCACAGTATTTCAATTAAAATTGCTCATCTTTAGCCCATTTTTTTCCTGGACACCCCTCCAGTTCCACTCACAGACAAGGTGCAAAACCCAATTAGTTATTAATTGAGGCACGTTAAAATTCATTAACTCTGCTTCTGAAGCTGAAGCTATAATTAACTGTCTGCCCAGGCTTTTGTTCTTTCATCTCCAGGTAGAAGGTCCCACAGTTAATATGATAAGGTACAATCCCACCTCCTCTGTATGGAACAGCCCGGCTCTGGTGCCAAGGGGACATCCCACGGTAACACTGCCCTGTCAGCTGCTGGCTTACCCGTGCCACATCTGAACTGGGGCATACTTGGAAAGAGTGGGAGCGGTGAAAAACCTGATGGAAGTATTTTGCCAAAGGCCATTTCCCACAAGCTCAGTGCCCCGCTGCAGGACCGACAGAGCAGCCCCACCACCACAGGCAGGTCTTGCCTCTTGAGAACTTCCATGATCGAGCCCTGCTGAAAACACAGCTCAAGGCAAATCCCATCTCACACGTGGAGCAACACGAAGCCAGCCCTCACTGTAAAGCAGAAGGACCACAAGCATTCACTCCCATGTCAAGCCCCTGGGGCAGCCTTGGCTCTGGCAGTTACATGTTGCTGCTACAGCTCCACTGGCTTTTGAGGAATGCAGCTAAATCCAACTTGTGTAAAACTGGCTCTTCCCAACTGGACCTGCCTTGGGGTAGAATGCCATAAGCAGCTCAGTGGAAGTGACTTCCCACTTCCAATATGAACCGCCCTCGGTGGAATGGGAATGATTTGGCTTTAACCTGTGAGATCACAGTGGATTCTGTGTCTGTAAGCGACATGAGTAAAGAGAGGAACAGGAAGAAATGGTGTAACCCAATGGGAAAAGGGGATGTCTTGTGCTGGACGTCTAGTTGAGGAGAAAATCCCTATGGAGCCAGGACCAGCGGAGGCCAGAGGCGACAGAGCCATGACTGTTTCCACTGCTTCTACCCGTTTCACCCCCCATTCCTTCAATGTGCCAGCCTACACATCAGAGCTGGCACTGAGGGAGCCAGTCGATGCCAGGAAACAAGTCTGGTGCAGATTATTTCCCAGCTGGAGCAGTGATGGAGACACAGAGACTCTGGGAGTTGCAATATGGTTGCTCGCCCCATTCCTGCTGCCCCCCACCCCTGCAGTGCTGCTGCCGGGGGCTGGAGTGGCACAGCCCCTCACCCAGCAGCCACATAGCCTGGCTCCTCGGGTCCAGCCAAGCTTTGAGGGCAGTACGAGCTCATCCAGCGGCAAGCGCATTCCAGGTGCCAATCGGGAGACGTTTGGTGAAGGTTCACTTTCTGCTCCCACAGCCAGAGGCAGCAGCAGCAAAGGAAAATGAAACCGGAGATCAGAAACCAGGCAGAGCAGCTGGTCACACAGTGCCCAGCGTAGGGACTGCCATTTGTTAGACCACTTCACAGAGCAAGTGGGCATGGAGTGTCTGCCAAAGAGATGAGATTCAGAGGGGATGGCCTTCAGAGGGGATCCCGGCACCCCTGCCCTGATACCCCAGCTGTGTGGAAGTTCTGTTTGGACCCATCCCAACCCATCAGGAAGGCAGAGCCAGCCCCAGGGGTTCCTTACTCATCCTGCCAACTGAGTCGCAGCAGCACTGCAGAATTCATGTCCCTGTGTGAGGAGTCAGGGAAGCAAACGTGGCCTTTGTGAAAGCCAGGAACAAAATGGCAGTGACCTTGCCCAATTTCTCACATGGCTCTGCATCCATCACACCCATCCTGTCCTCATAAGCTGCACAAGGAGCTCTAATGCTGGTATCCATGATACTGTCAAGCCTTCACAAAAGGTGCCCAACGGCCCCGTGTACAGCAGAGATACGAGAAGCTCAGGCCATCAACAGCTCCACAAAGTCTCACATGGAAACCTTCACTCAGTGCAGGCACAGAGGAGGCTGTGAACAGCTTCTTCCTACCTTCCCGAATCTTGTGAGGATTAATGCCCAAAGGAGTCACACACCTCAGACTCTGCTACAAACATGCTTATTTTCACAAGAGAAATCAAAACCATTAAGGCCTATTTCTGCCCAGGAGCACACGGGGTTGGGAACTCGCTGCTCTCCCCTAAGCAGCACCTGAACAGGACGCACAGGATGGTGACAAGCCTGCACTACCACCTTCCAGGCTGGGAATGCCACCGTGGACTCGCCTGCCATTGCTGCGTTTCCTCACCCAGGTCTGTGAGCTAACAGGCCCCTCACACAGCAGCCTAGCTTTGCCCAAAATCCAGGTGGCTTCATTATTTTATCAAAATATTAATGGCCATGCTGTAAGATCAACATTTGTTTTGCCAGGAGCAACGAACAATGCAAACAGCACCGCCTCGAATCATGAGTATTCTATTTAGATCAGAGGCTGTGAGCCACCCTCTGATACCGTGCCAAAACTGAGGGAAAATGAAGTGCCTTTGGAGCTGGTGAGAGGGAACGGGTACAAAGGTACAAGGAATGAACGGCTCTTGTTTATCAACAGAGTCAACACAGCCCCGTGTCCCCAAACTGCACCTGCCAATACCCTGTTCCCCCTCCTGTCCCCTCAGAGCCTGTGTGCCTGAGGAGCTCGGGATTCCTGTTTCTGGGAGAAACCAGTTTCATCGTTTGCTCCTTTCCGAAAGCAGCGACCCAAAACCTCTATCATTAGTAACAATAATTAAAAGGTGCCATAAGAGGGAGTGCATGGATGGTTGCCACTGCAAGGAACAGTCTCATTAATTTAGTACAGATTTTTAACTTTGCTTCATTAGGACATGGATGTTGAAGGCCATTTAGGACTCTGGGGATACTCCTGCACTTTGGGCTCCCTCAGGACTGCCAGGAAGAAGGAAGGCAAGGAAGAGCTGGTGGCTGCCATGCAGTTTTGCCCGTGCAGCCAGAGAAAGCATAATGTTTTCAGTCCTTTAGCCAAGAAAAAGCCCCCTTTCACTGAATCTTTTTCATAAACACACCCAAAAGTTCACTCTTAAATGTAGCTTTATAACTGGGACACAGGAAAGATCCAGCAGACCTAAAGTTATAACTCAGATGGGCACTGGGGAGAAGTTTCTGTGTCAGACAGTGCCCATAAAGTAGAGTTAACCAACAATCACAGATCCAGAAGACAGGACTACGCAGACTCTCCCATGGAGCAAAGACAGGGAGATAGGAACACAGTGCTAACAGCTGGCTTGGGAATGGTCCCGGGGCCAACTCCTTATATCACACACAACTGGGAAGGCACAATTGTAATTAAAGTCTACGTTAAGATAAACAGAAAAGCCCCATCATGAATCACAGCTTTTACTACACATGTGGTACACATGGGCAACTATTGGATCTACCCCATCTTCCTGACTGCCCCTGCCCTGGCAATCCAAGAGCCCCCAGTGACGTCTCCGCAGAAGGGCGCATGGAGTCAGAAAAGCCCTTGGGAAGCACCAGTGTGCAGGAAGCTTCCCAACAGACAGGTGCTGTAGGCTCCCACCCTCCTCACAAGGACCATCTGCTGAGACCAGCAACCACTTCACTTTTCCCAACTCCTTTGTAGCCGGAGCATGCAGCGGGTACTTGGAACGACAAGCAAGGCCAAGTCCTGCAAGCACATGATGTGGGCAGCCAGCTGGAGGCTTTCTGGGCCAACCCAGCCTCCTGCAGTCCCCGGAGAAAGCAGCTTTGGAAATAACATCCTAATACTTTTGCCTTAGAAAAATACTTCCATCCAAGCACAGTTTTACACTAAGTTGTTCCTACTTATCATGACGTTTCTGGAATGCTTTAAGGCATGTACCCCAAACAAGGCAGCTGTGCTTTTATTTCACAGAACACGTCACCTGGGAATTGCCTCTGCTCTCCTTTACCAGCAGCAGTTTCGTGCTATGTTCACTTTTCTCCTAATTGCAGTCGGAAGAACAGGCTCAGTCTCTCAACTGAAACCATCCGGAGTGAGGTAGGGGGGTGAAATCCACCCTACATGGTAAAAGTGAATTAATCTAGGCTGATAAAGCATGTGCCTTTAGTTGCCAAGAATCCACTAAAGCCCCAATCTGCAGAGATTTTTTTCCTGCACTGCATTTCAAGAACACAGCAAGCCTGGCTCCCTCCAGCCCAACCCAGCCTCACAGCACACAGATATGGATTGGGGGTCTCAGCTGAAATGTAAATACAGAATTTCCCACCTGCTGCCAACACTGTGCATGCAAATAGGCAGCTTATACGGCAAGCAATCTTTAATTCAAGCAACCACTAACACATGGATTCCTGTGTCACCAAAGGGCCACCAGTCTTGCAAGCGAGTGCAGATCCCCAATATTCAAACTGCCAAGTAATAGGGAGAAGAATCCCACATGCTACATTACTGCCTCTCTGAAACGTTCTACTTCAACCACAAGCTATTTTTATTGTATGATTCTTTGCATACCCAGTGATTTTTCTCATTGTCATACCACAATTGCTCCAGCCATGGGCTAACCACATGTCCTGTGCCCTCACTCACCACCAGCCCTGTGGCAAGGCCCCGCTGCGGCACCAAGTGCCCTCAGACTGTGCTGGGATGAGCCAAGGCACAGCTCAGGGTGCAGCACCCACCTCCTCATCCATGTGACCCAGCAGGTACTGGGAGCCCGGCACTGCCACAGGAGCCAGAAGCAACCAGGGCTCACAACTGGACACCTGTAGCTCCAGGACCAGGGAAAGAAATTCATGTTTTATGACTAGGATCTAAAGCAAATTTTATTGGGAGCTTTTATGTTGGTAGGTTTGAGTAGTTTTTATAGAGAGGAGTTCTGAAAACTGCCATAAAATTTTGCCTTGGGGGTTATGATTACATTTGTATCTCTCCCAAACTTAGATAAATAAAGACGACAGTTTTTACTGTAGAAGCTTAAAAGGTTAGAGTGGTATTTGGTCTGTGATGAACCTTTTATAGAGATGATGTTGTAAGAATTTATTCTTAAATATCAATAAAAAAATACAACTTAACACTTCTTGATAAAGCTATGGTGATTAGAAGAGCTGTCAAAGAGGTGGCAGCACTGCTGGTGGCTTCATTCCTGCTCAAATCATGCTTTAGTACATTTTTGGTTGCTAGAAACTATTAACTAATTTGCATTCCATCAGAGGAGAAACGTCCTTCCTAAGGATGACACTTTGTGGTCGTAGCATTTGAGGTGAGACTCCCCTCACACCTGACTTTGGGGGTGAGCTGATACAACCCTCTTTACAAGGGACCCTGTACAGTTTTAGCTGTCTCTCTGTGGTTTTGCAAAGGGTTGAGATGTGACACCTGTGTTTTAGGCAGCACGTGCCACAGTCCACCTGTGAGCTCAGCACAGCAGCCCTGATTTTTCCCCGGTGCTGTCCGATGGCCCTGCTCAGGCTTTGCCCCACACCTGCCCTCTGTCCAGCACTGAGGCAACTGAAGCCCTTACCTGTACAATTCCTGTGTCACTCAGGACACCGCTTAAGAATCAGTACCTCGATAACAGCAGCAGCTCTTTCCCACATGACATTTCCCAAAGTTTCATTTCCCAGACACCATACCCACACTGATTGTCAGAAACGCTAACAGAGACCTGGATGAGGGCGCCAAGCTTCTCCTGTGTCACACAGGAGGTCCCAGCTCCAGGAGCACCAAGCATTGGTTAAAACAGACACTGCAACTGGTCTCAGGGGAGCCAGGCACACAGAGGATTAACACGGAACAGCTTGTGTGAAAGCGAACACTTGAACACTGGAAACAAGGATTGTTGAACCCACTCTCCCTCCATCTAGCACAGCCATATTAGGGTTTTAAATTTCAATCAAAACCAGTGATAATCTTATTTGTTGCAGACAGGATGACTAATTAGTGAGGAAAACTCCCTCAAAGCCCTCAGTGTGAGCAGCTCTCGGCCGAGCACAGAATGTGGCACAGCAGGGCTGCGAGCACCACGTGGGCACAGGCACCCCCACCCAGCCCAGCACCCCCAGCGTGCTCCACAAGGCACATTAAATCCCACATAAAGTCTTTATCAAATTGGGTGGTCTTGACCACACATCTGAATGCAGCCCACAAATATGTTAACTGAAACAAATTGGTCACCATCAGTTAGAAATTACACTCACTGCGACAAGTGCTCACAATGAACCAGTGCTCTGCAGAACTGGCAACAGACAGAAAGTGAAACGGAAATCACAGCATCCAAAAGGAAACAACAAAAGCACGCGCGCAGAAAAAAGTTGCTTTATTTTCAATCCCCCACTCTCTTACCTTAATTTCCTCAGTCCAGCGCTGCTCAAACAGGATCGCTTTTCCAGCCATTGGAGGTAATGTGGATGTCATGGAACGCATTTGGAGTCACAACGTTTGCATTTGTTTGTGTGCTTCCTTCAGTGTTAGTGTGTCCATTTGTGCATTGCATCCAGTGTTAGTGTGTCCATTTGTGTGCTTCATTCAGTGTCAGTGTGGTTTTTAATGTGTTTAGTGTGTAAATAAGGTTGGAATACCTCCTACCTTAGTCTTCACCTCCCACTGTGCCTCACGGTTGTCACCTCGGAGGTCCTGCTGTGGCTGTGCCAGGTCACTGGAGACCCAGAGGAGGCAACTGGGCCCTGCAATGCCCTGGAAAAGGAATGTGCAGGGTTAGCCAAGCCACAGGAAAATGCTCAAACATGTCATGATCAAAAAAATCACTCATTCTATGAGAAATGTAATTGTACTTTAACCTTTGCACTAATTAGAACCATGAATTGTGAGCCCTTATGGAGCAGCACGGGAATTCTCTTTGCACAGCTCCTGGAGCCCCGTCCTCTGCTCCCAGCGCTCCGCCATGGCAGGTTCCACAGCCAGAAGGCCCTGCAGAGCGAGCCCTTCACCGTGCTGTTTGCAGAGGGCCTGCTCTTATCGGCCTCCAGGCACCAGGCTAATAAAACCAATAAGAAACAGACTGCGTTATGGCCAACGCCCACCTTTCAACAGTTCATTAACATTCACATTCTAAAATCACTTCAAGACATGCCTGTGCCGCTGACACAAGTTAAACACTTGCTGAAGCACTGGGTCAAACAATAAAGATTCCCCAAAAGCTTTACATCACTTGTATCCACAGATACCCTGGAAAAGCATGACCACCTGCAAAACCAGTTATTGCCCAGCAATTAGCGATTTGCCATCCCTACACATGGAGTGAGGCATGAAAAGCAAACACTGGCATTGAAAAGCTCAGGCTGAAAACTCTTTGCATCCAGTACTACCTGAGGAGTTAAGAGATACATATTTTTTTGAAGAACCTCATGTGTCTTCAGTGTTTCTGGATGAAGGAAGGAAGTGTGAAATCACCATGTAATTTATTTGTTACAAATTGGGTCTTTTCATCTTGCTGCAGGTATTAACACCTCATTGTGTCAATGTAAGGCTTAAAATGTCACTGACAATGACGCAGTTTCATCCCAGGCCAAAATAACACAAACAAGAAACTCAGTAATTCAAGGGAGGTTTCTGTGTTGTTTTAAAGCAGAGCTGGGTGGTAAGACTGGAGCTTGTCCCCAGCCGAGGACTCATCGGCTTTGCAGGCTGTGTGGTGCTGGAAGAACTGCCAGGCCCTTAACACCACCACCCCAAACTGCCAGCTTCCTGGAGGCTGATCATCAGCTAGTCCAGTAACTCCTGCAGGCACCCCAGCAGCACATTTCACATCCCCTGCCTGGCTCTGAGGACTGCAGCACGTGGATATTGCCCACGGGTGAACAGGGTTTCAGAGGCAGCAGAACGTCTCCGGCAGCTGGAGGCTGAAGGCAACAAGCGGGATCAAAGGAGCTGCTGTTACCTGAGGCCATCCCAGCACTGCCGCCTCCGGAGAGCTGCTGTTTGTTTACTGCCCTTAGAGCGCTTTGCGGGATGCTGGGCACTGCCTGCGCACGGGGCTTTGGATACACACACCCAGCTCAGAGAGCTGCCCTGGAGGGGGCTGCCCCAGCGCACAGGCACCAGCTCTCTGGGGTGGGAACCGAGAGCCACGGCACCATGGGAGAGGGACACAGCCTTCCCTCATTGCCAAAATGCAGGGGGGAAGGTGAGGGAATCACTGTCATCGTTCTGTTGGGAATGTGCCCAAAAATGAGAAAACTGGGAAACACCAAACAACACAAACCAGCCAAAGCAGGAAGCCATCAGAACACCTTCGCCCAGTTTTATTCCCTTCTTCTTTTTTTTTTTTAATAAAGAAGTGCTGTTTGCCCCAGGCTTGTTTACAGTATTTGCCTTGTGCTGGTAAGCAGCAGCCCAAGCCCAGCCCTCACAACAGCCAGGCAAGCAGGATGGGACGAGAGAATGGGAGAGCATAGACTCCACGTGGGGTGCTGAGGCTGTGACCCAGCACAGCCCAGTTCCAGAGCCTCAGAGCAGGGATGTGCAGGTCCCAGGCACCAATAGAGGCAGTTAGATACCACCAGCCTTGTTTATCAGTATCCTGGCAGCAGCGCCTGTGCACCACACGGGAAGGAGAGCAACGAACGCCCTGGAGGAGCTGGGGGGTTCATGGAGCCCCCAAGCCCCTTACCACAATCCCTGCTTCATTGCACTTCTTTTCCTGCTCACAGTCAGACACACAAAGCACAGGGTGG
>VXAY01005970.1:159774-180530 GCA_013399855.1 Oxyruncus cristatus
GGAGGGGCAAGCAGACAGGTGCAGGAAAAGCATCTCATGTCTATCTATACTTGGCTGCTGACAGCTTCACAGCAACGTCCAATTCCTTTAATGACCAACGGAGCATTCCAGTCAGTGGCTAAGGCTCTCCAACTCAGGGAAATGCCCAGCAGGATAGAAAGCAGCTGTGGACTCAAGTGCAAAGGCACAAATTTTAGCAGATACCTCCTGAGCTTTTCCCAACTCCACAGAAGCTCTCAGGACTCCCAGGCTGGCTGGCCCATGGCTCTGCTGACCACAACTGGAGTGAGCACTCTGCTTTCCCTATTTCATGGAATCCACCTGGCATTTCCTGCTTGGGAAGTGGCAGTGGAAATCCACGTTGAGCCCACCACCGTTGTATTCTATACTCCCCCTGCAGGGCACCCAGCCCAATTCGCTGCCCTGGAGCACCACTGACCAACCTGTGTCTATTCTATTCTATTCTACTCTATTCTATTCTCTTCTGTTCCACTCTACTGTACCGTTCAAACAAGTTCTGTACTCTCTGAATGAGTTCCAGACTGGACAGAAATATCCACGCTGGAGCAATTTGCATCTCTCAGCTGCAATCAGATGCCATGGCATCCCAGGCTTCACCTGCCCTGTGAGTCGAAAGGCTGCAGCAACAACCAGCAGCTCATTCCACACACAGGGCAAGCAAATGAGGGAATATTTAAGTGGTGCTGAAATATCACAGTGCTCCTCCTCTGCCTCACAATTGGATGTGTCAGTTGTTAAATTACGTGTTTTCCAGCACTGCAGCTCCTGTCTGAAAGGCCATCACATAGTCCCCATTTCCACAGCAAATTGCTTCATAAATGGGAACTTAAAGGATAACGTTACATTTCCCATTGCAATTAGGCAGGGCTGCTGACAGACAGGGATAATGTGTTCCACACACAGGTCGTTACTTCCTAGGGAGGAGGCTGGGACGATCTGTGCTTTTGCAGGCCGTTGGATACCAATAGACGCCTGAAACCAGCAAAGCAGGTGTGTCCGAGTTTCTCCCGCAGACCCAGGGAGGGACTCTTCTGAAGGGACTGACCCTGCACAGCTCCAGACAGCAGCAAACCCCCCGCCAAGCCCTGACAGCGCCTCACACCCTCACTCACAATTCACCATGAGGAGGGAAGGTATCCAAGCCCTGCACATGCTGACAGGTACGTTTTTAGATGAGCTAACCCTGATTAGATCCAACTGAGGTCCAACTTCATTTCTCAACCAGGCTGTTGTCTTTATTTACCTGGACACCGTGCTGCTGCTGTCAGGTGGAATAACTCTGCACTGGGCTTCTCTGAGTCACAGCAGGAGTAACTGAAGGGGAGGCCTGCCGGGACCTGATGGAGCTGCCATTCCCTGGCCTAGCTCTGAGCATGGCATTGTACCACTATACATCCTCAAACTGCCTTTAGTCCGTCTCTATACACAGATTACAAGGGTGAAGGAGGTTTCAGATTTCCCAGCACCCCGCCAGCAAACTCCTTTTGGGGGTCAGCAGGAAGAACTAAGTGAACTTAGGGTTCACCCGGGTGCCGGATGGCCACATACAGCTCAGGCTCCAGTCATGACTGAGAGGCTTCTCCCAAAGGCTGGGTAACAGGCCTCTCTTCTTTTGGGATGGTAGATCCCCACCACCATGGAACGTGTTCCAGCAGTTTATAGCCAGCACAGCTCCAGCATTCAGGACGTTACCTGGTCCATCAGGCACTGCTACAAGCAATAAAGAGCACAAAACAGCAAGTCAGAGGAGCACAGGAAAGGCATTTTCCATGCCACCTCTCTGGCTCTGCTTGAGATAGGATTACAAACAACATAAACCCTCTGGAGAATGAAAAGCAACCAAAATTACTTTTGTGGAGAAGACAGAGCAGACTATAATGTTAAGACTTGGAAGTTTAGGGACTACTCTTTTCCTTCTGGCCATTTTTATATATCAAATCACTTCCCAGCACTAAAAACCTCTATTTAGTTTGTGAAATAAAAGAAAATCCCACAAATTACTGTGCTGATTTAGTTATTGCTGCTGTTTAGAATGAGCAAAATGTGGAAAGAAGTCTGTGCACATACTTTGTGACAAGTCACACCATACATTGTGCTGCCCTGTACATGAAGCGTTATGGCTCTCTGGAAAAGGAGACCTTTCCCTGGTGATCCAGGCACGGGGAGCAGAAACATTGCCAGGCAGGCATGTTCATGTAGCAGAAACAATCAGTTGGGCACTCAGTGACTCAGTGACTCCTGGTAAAATCCAGTGCTGGAACAGCTCCCAACTCACACTGCTCCCACCTCCACCCATCTCTTCTGCATCTCATTGGCATTTGAGAACGTTAATTGACTCATTATTTAAATTCCTGTTCAGGGAAGGAAGCTGATTAAGGCAGGCAGATGCAGGATCTCCAGACGCATTTGTGGCGCGTTGTTGTCCCGGCAGTTTACCCGAGTTATTAGGATGCTTAGGAGGTAATAGGCAGAAGAACAGGCAATGAGGCCTGGGAAGGGGGGCCCTCGTAGGACTGGGCTGTAACCCATGGTGCCACAGCCCTGGCCCTGCCAATGCTCCAGAAGAACAGCACTAGAGCTGAGGCTGTACTCACAGCCCAAATCATCCCAAATTTAGGCAAACAGCAGGGTCTGGTTAAAGACGACCCTGTGGATGCACAACAGCTTTCCACAGCCATGGAGAGGAGGGCGAGTACTTCCCTCCCCGGCTCCTGTGCAGTGTTACTGCTCTTACTGAGAGCGGTGCACAGACACCAACCTGAAGCAGGAAAATATCCCTCATGGAAGTCTATTAGGAGGGACACAGCAGACAGTAACAGTTCCTTCAGAGCTGTTATGATCTGTCATGTAGATACACAACTAAGGACTTGTTAAAATGTAGATTATGTTAATATATATTAAGGACCTTCTAAAAATGATGACTATTGAGCCACTGGAACCAAATGACTCCTCTGGAGCTGTAAAGAAACACACACAAACACTCTGAAGTGTCCATTACCAGCCCCGAAGTCCAGCTGCTTCTCCTCCAGGGACTTTTACAATGCCTGTAAGTGCACCTGTGTGGAGAGCAGACACTTCACCAATTTTTTCTGAACAATTACCATTTATGCCAAGGAGAGGCTCCTCTGCAGAGAGGGCCTTGGAAATCACAAATTGAGCTCCCTAAACTGCTGTGAGGAACACAAGCCTGTCAAACTAACAGAGCTACATCCCTACAAAGTAAAAGAGCTACATATAGCGGCCGAAGTTTTAGTTTATCAAATACACCAGCAGAAGCATTACCAGGTGTGCCCCAGTCGACACTGCAGATGGACTGGATGACTCCACCAAGGAGTCTGTTTGCTTAGGAAACTGCTGTTCCATGACATAGAAAGAGAATGGGCCAATTCTATCAAAAGGTGGCATAAAAAAATAAATGACAAGAGAACAATCGTTCTAAAACGCAGACTGCACGTGGAGCCATTTCAGAACCTGATGGGTGCACTCAATTTCCATGGAAACCCAACCACCCAAAATGTAGTGCACACTTGTTAAGCCAGAAGAATTCAGATTCTGCCAAGGTAGATTTTGCCCACCAGAAGGGAGTTAAGCACTGAAGAAAATGACTTATTTTCCCCCCTCTACGGAATCAGATACTGCACTAACCCAGTTATCTCTATCCACAACAGCAGCTCACTTTCGCTCCCCAGTTGCAATCCTGCCTCTAAATTTTCCCCAGCGGCATGAAGGAGACAAACTGGATGTGTACTGGTACCATTGTGGAAAATAGAGGGCTAACATTCCTCCAGAGAACTACAGCCCAGTGCTCTGCTCTCAAAGAGTCCCTCTTCCACTGTATGCAGCAAAGACTCGGATACCTCAGGAGAGCTGGGAGGGAAATGGGGCAGGTTTTTACAGGTAATAAACACCAAAATTTAAGCTTAAGAGTTCGATCAGGTCTCACTGCTGCCCTGAGAGAACTCTTCTGACAACAAATAAGTAGGACAGCTTAAAAAGTGTGATTTTTGTGCCCTGGATAAAGAGACAGGCAGCTGCCAGAAATCTACTGATTCTGCTCAATATTTTGGAGGTTTCTCAGCTTCTAATACCTGTTTGTAGCTTGAAATCCAAGTCATAGCCCACACTGTTCCACTGCTGATTACAAACTGTACAGCTGACTTCATCTTCACTCCCACTACTCAAATCTCCTCTCCTCTGGGGAACAAGTCCACCCCAAAATGGCGGGGACCAGCCCAGGGGCTGCAGAGAGCCCCAAAACGGCAGGGACCAACCCAGGGGCTGCCCCAAAATGGCACTACACAGATACACATATGTATGTGTGTGTGGGGGGGGTGTAAGAGGCAGCGGCAGGGGGAAGAAAAAGTCAAGCTGATGCTTGATAGGTTTCAATTAATCTTGTCTGCTAGATAAACACTTTTTGCCACAGAGCTGTATATCAAACAAACACAGGAAGAAGCAACCAGTGTGGCTAAGAGACACAGCACATTTTGCTGACCACTTGAAAAACCAAGCCTGAGTTCTTTGGAAGATGGTTTGCAGGACCCCTCCAGCCCTTCTCAGGTTTGCCCAGTGCCATCTCAGGACATTAGCTGAGCTGGTCAGGAATATTCTGATGGACTAGCTCCCTGTCACACAGTGACAACTCATCAGAAAGGAGCTGTTGAGCACGTTTTGACAATAGATCACTTTCCAAAATGACAAAGGGACTTCTGATCAAGTGAATTCACTCCCTTGCAACTTTCAGTTCAAATGAGTTCTTCATTTGAACGTTTTTCATTTCCATATGAAAACACAGAACAGAGAACAAAGCATTCAGATTGACCAGGGCTTTTCTGCAGAAAAGGGAACAATAGAAGGCGCACGAATTGTTTTTGCTATGCTTTGCTTTAGAACTGAAAGGCCACCGTTTTTTCTGTGCTATTTCAGATACAACCCAGACTTAATTGCACGCACTAATGACAGGACAATTGACTCTGGAAGCCTCACACTGTTGGTCAGGGTTATCCCTGCCACGGCTGCTCTGTGCCCTGACACCAGCACTGTCCGGAGGGTTCTTGTGTGCCCCAGGACTCAGCCCCAACAGCTCCAGAGCTCCTGGGGCCTGATCCAGGCATCTGGGCTCAGTGTTCCTGTGCCTTCGGCTTGTGCCAGGCTGCCACTGGCTCAGGGGGACTGAGGGAATGGGCACAATCCCGGGAGAGCAGGAGTTAAACACAAGTAGCTGCCCCCCCAGTGCTTCAGGAAGAATCAAAGCCGCTGTTAAGAGGAAAGCTGGCTGCCTGACAAACACGTTCCAGCAAATATCACTATCTTCAGGGTCTGCTGCTTTACCAGTCAGCAGTAACAGATAACAACACACACCTTGCATGCCACAGCACGTGGCTGAGGATGGAGTATTCCCTGATGGGCAGTCCCACTCCAGTGAGGGTGGGTCCCAGCCCAGCTGCCCCGCTGAGGGGGCACGAGGGGACGACAGTGGCTCCCCACCTATGGTTTTATACCCTGCGTGCAGCTGAGTGCAGAGGACCAGGAGTTGCCAGCTCCCTGGCTTCCCGGGCTCCAGTCCCAGGGAAAACGGTCCCTCCTGGCAGTGCCAGCCCTGAGCCCCAGAGGCAGGAGCAGAGCACGAGCAGAGGGCACTGCGTTTTGGCACTTGCCAGCTCACAGGCAGAACTAAGGAAAAAACAACAGTTTGCTTCAATCCCTGACAAAAAATAGATTGTGCTATTCACAACGTGACAGAACTAAGAAAATACAGAGGAAAATTATCCTATCATTTTCTCCCATTTATTGTCCAGTCACACCTCGGTAGATTCTTCTAAAAAATGGACTTTACAGAAAAAAAGAAAAAACAACAACCCACAACCTTCTCCAGCTACTTTTGTCAGGATTATTTGGACACAACGGAAGAGCAAGCGCTTCATTAAGGACACAAAGCAAGGTAAATCCGTGCTGGGATAAAATCTGCACAGTCATGGGGGAATATCTTCCTTTTAGTTTACTAAGACTGTGTCATGGGACCTTGAGGAGCAGCCAAGACCCCCAAACCTGGTGAGGCCAGGGAAGGATGTACTTGTGTACTGCTGCCCATATTGCAGAGTGTAACCTGAACTACAGTGGGTTTGTTTTGGACCCTCTGCTTGTGCTGGAGAAAAACATTTCTTTCAAGTGCTCCTTTACTGATAAAGGCAGACAGTGGCCCTAATTACTGGACTGCCAGTGTCCAGAGTCTAAAATTCCTTCTCTCTTCTCCACGGAGCTGGTGATATTAGTGTAGGTCTTCCTTCTGTTATCAATTCTTTGTCCATGACAGATTTCACAGCAGGAAACAGTTCTGTGGCATATGGCCATTAAATTACTGAAACTTCAGAAACTTCTGTCCATGAGTTAATTTTAAAACTGAAGAAACAGAAATTGTTTTAAAAAAAACATTACATTAGACCACATAAAACCTTTCCCTCTTTGCCTATTCTTAAACACACTCTGTCCTGGGTTGTGGAACCAATCCAGCCATGGCTGTCTCTGTACAAGACTCTGAAGTGTTTACAGACAGCATTAAGTTCTGTACATGCCTCAAGACTAGGGAGGACCAGGAAAAAAAAAAAAAAATCAGAGGAGGAAACACTAAGAATTTCCAACACAAACACACCAGAATCAATGGAAAACCAGACAAACTAGACCCACACGTGTGTTTTGGGCATCTGCAGTTCTCCCTTTGCCCTGTGCCAGGACAGATTCTCCTTCTGGAGTACACAAGACAGCTCTGTGGAAGCATGTGGTACAACTAAATTGCATCTCCAGGCTCTAGCCAAAATACTGCACAAAGATAAGCTGCCTTGGGTTTCATTTTTTTAACGTGACAAGGGAGGAATTGGGCATTGCTAATGATTCCAATTAAGGAGTTTGTGTAGGATTTCCTGTGACATCAGTGATGCAGAGGCTCCACCACACAGGCTTGGCAAAAGCAGGCAAACACATCAACCACCACTGCCTAGGCTGGGAACACAGAGCATAAAAGAAACAGAGGCAGCACCCCTTCCTTCCCAGCCCAGTTCAGCGAACCACAAAGGTAGCACAAGTGCCACAAGCCCAGACCAAGCTGCTCTCGTGCACTAGACACACCTGCCCTGGCAGAACCAGCCTCCCTGCGCTCCCAGAGAGCTCCTCCTGCAAACCAGGGACATTAATGCTGCTCCCAACACCCTGATTGGATCTGGCACGGCCAAGGTTTCTTAGTGAGAAAATGTACAGTTCCCTAATGCTGCTGACAGAAAGCCACACTCAGACCTTTTCAGAGGCTCTCAGGAGTTATTATCACAGATTAACTATGGCGGGAGCAAAAAGGTTTAAAGTCTTGTTTATAGTTAGCCCATGGCTCTAAATTAGCAACTTCTCTCTGAAATGATCAATTGAGTCACAGGCGTTAATGAGTCAGGCTTAGCCAGAAGGGGTGAGGAAGGAGGGAGCAAGAGCTAGAGCCACAGCTCTGCAAAAAGGCAGTAAGAAAATCTCAGTAATTTCTGAAGTCAAACTGTATTTTAATCAATGCCTCCCAAATAAGATGAAGAAGCCACACTGTGACTTTCCCAGCTGTAAAAAATGGAAGTCTGGTTTCACATTTGCATGATTTTGAAGGTCAAATGCCTGCTATCCAAGTCTTACTGATCCATATGGACTAGAAATGCCACAATATGCAATCATCATGAAGGCAGATTGTCTCCTGTAAATCTGTCCTTTTTGTAACACATTCCGAATGTACCGTATTGGATGGATTATAAATCCATTCAGGAAATGCAGGCACTGCTGTAGGGAGCGGCTCCGGTTTGGGAGGGGGGATACGTGGGACGTGGCGTGTCTGCGCGGCTCCGGGAGCGGCAGGGACAGATGGCCCAGGCCTGCCCTCCCCGGAGTCAACGGGAGTGCTGCCATCCCCGGCACACGATGGAAGGCTGGATTCGGGCAGAATGGGACTTTTATTGGCACAATGCTGAGTCGCTCTGCGTTGAGAAATGAAAAACACAGGGAAAAAAGGCGGGCAGGGCTGTAGGAGCCGGTGCCTGAAGGGAGCAGGCTGCTATTTGTCTCTGGGCTCCTCACTCAAACGGTCTGGGCAGCGTGTGGGGCTGGAAACCAGACAGCTACAATGCTCTGCTCCTCCATTTCTCGGGCAGGGGAAAACATGGGAATGCTGCTTCACATGAAACCATTATCCATTACTCTCATGTCAGAGACTTTGGAATAACACAGGTTTTCCTTGGAGGGAAGGGTTGAGAGTCCCTGCTCTCTCCCACGGTCTCAGAGCACACGGCGCCTTCCCTTCTCCATTTTAACAAATCCCTTTACATGTTGCCATTTTTTTCTTCCAGCACATGCAATTGAAAAGAGACATATGGAGACCAGCATGCAAACCCTGCAAACATTTCAGCATCGCTTTAAAACCAATGCTAATCTGTTTTCTGGAACTTCCTTTTTCTCCCCCACTCCTGCTAACTCTGGAGTGAGTTCCTAAGAAGCCAGGGTGGTTTCTAAGCCTGTCCTCGGTGAGTGACAGGGTGCCTCACCAACAAATACTCTTCCTCCTGTCTTATTTTTTAATCACGTGCAGACACAGGGTCACCCACAGCGTTCACACGAGAGCCTGTGAGCTGCTGGCATAGAGAGCTGGGATCAGCACATCTGGGAAACCACATCCTGACAGCAATCCAGCCAGCACTGCATCACACACCAGTTCCCCTATTTTTTTCCCCATGTCAAGCAGAAACCCTGTAGTAGGAGCTCTCAAAATCCTGCTGCCCGCCTGTGCTGAGCATTACCTGGGAACAAGGCAGGCACGAGCTGAACAGACCTTTACAACAGAATGTGCATCTGCCAAGACAGAAATACCCGGCGAGCTTCTGGTGCTGGCAGCGTGTCAGGCACACAAGCTGTCGGCGCAGCAGCTCCAAACGAGCCTCGCAGGGTCTGAGTGTGGATCTGCAAAGGCCACGGGGCCCCAGGGGCGACACGTTCCTTATCCCAGCACCTAAGCGTGCACCGGATCAACAGGGCTTGGGTGAACAGGAATGCTTCCAGGGCTTTCCGTGCAAACATGCTGCAGCAGATTCAGAGCTGCTTTTCCCCCTCTCCCTCTCTCTCTTTTTGTTCAGTTGCCTGGCATTCGCTAACCCACAAGCTGCTGTTTCCCTTTCCAAAGAAGCTCTGATGGGTGGAGGGCCAGGAAAAATTAGCCCAACTGATGAATGCAATCTCGACAGAAAATATGTTTTTTATCAGAGACCACATGTTGCCAACAGCAATTAAAGTAAAACTGGGAGATTTCATCGGATATAAGCCTTCATGAAAACCCCCCAGACCCGCTGATCAGGTGTCTGTCGGCTCAAGAGGATTACTCGGATGCTCCAGAGCCTGCCAGCCTCTGGGAAGGGCAGCCAGGGCCTGGGGAAGGTGCCAGGAATGCCTGGAGCAGCACATGTGCTCACTGGGATCCTGCTGCCTGCCCAGCAGTGCCAGGGGAAGCGTGCTCCCAAGCCTCCGAGAGAAGCTCTTGGAATGCTGGCCATGGCAGGGCATGAGCCTGGTTCCAAGGTGTGTTTTATTTACAGGGCCTCACCTGCATCCCAAGGAACAAGAACAAGTGACCAGAGAGCTTGAGAGCTCCAGATGATGAGGGCTTCCCTCATCAGTGCCATTTGTGTTATCCGTGTCCCACCCACGGACTGGCGGAAGCTCAGCACCTCAGCCAGGAGAGGAGCCCAATAAATCACTGCAACCGGCATTTTAGTACTGAGCAATGACAGCAATGTCCATAAGGGCTGTGAATCATTTTCCCGGCTACCCATGTTTCGCAAAGAATTTACCAGGACTATTTTCCAGTAACTGAAAATAGCTGGTGTTATTCAGCCTGTTACTCCTCATTTCCTGTCCCTACAGGACAGTGACATACTTAACAATGCGCAGGGACAGAGAACAGCACTTGCATCCTTTCTTTATGACCCATGAGGTCATGGCACACTCAACAGCATAACAGGAGTAAACAGCTCCAGAATCCATATGAGAGTGAGTGTGCAGCAGGCAAGTCTCAAGAAACCCTGGCTATCCAGAGTGGATCCAAAAGGGAGAGGGCAGCGTGGACAATAAAGGATAAGGGGATGATGCAGTGGGGAAACGATGAGGAAGAGGGGCCAGGCAGGAGTAGGTGAGGATCCCTGAGCACCCTCCACAGAAGCTGAAACCAAGAGGATTTATTTTTTTGACTGGATGAACCAGAGAAGAACAGCTCCTGGGACCTATCTCCAAATAATTTTTAAAGCCTCTAGACAAATAATTATTATCATTCCCTAACAAACCACTAACACCACACAAGTCTGCTTTTGGTACATGATCACACTGAAGCCCATGCCAAGGTCAGAGGCCACTACAAGTCATGTGTTTGTTTTAGTTCTGGAACTGAAGATTTTGAGGTAACAGACAGACAAAGCAGGATTTTGGGACTGTTCTGGGCTCACAGGGAACCAAGTACCTCATTACCAGGATTTCAGCCTAGACTGACTGCAGTAAGATTTTAAGATGACCAACAGCATCTCCACCAGAGAAGCCAGAAAAGTTTACTCCTTCAGACTGGAATATGAGATCATGTAATACATTTCTGTCACTCTTTACATATATGCAGAGAAGAACTATACTCATATACACAGAGATATACCTAAATTCAGCCAACCAGGGGTACAGCCAGCTCAGGTGTTTCAGACACAGACATCATCTTTCTACAGCAGCCTGTCCCCTGGTGCTGCAGCACAGGGCTGCAGGGACACGTCCTGATGCAAACACCAACCCCAAAATCCTGAAAATCAGCACCTCTCCCTGTCTCAGCACTGCCTCCATCTCACTGTGTCCTCCTGTTCTCACTTGTTGCTTAGTGCAGTATTTATTGAAAGAGTAAACACCGTTAAAAGAGCTGTTCTACATGTGACTGCAGCATGGTCATGTGAGAGCCAGGCCGGGGCTGCCACCAGCCTGGCACAGTTGACAGGGCACCTGATGTGCTCCTGCACAGGCAGAGCCACTGGAGCTGGGAGTCCCTGCACCTTCCCCAGCACAGCTGGATTTTTACATATGACAAAACAATGCCCGTATTGCTGCCTGTGAGCCCTGATGATCCGTGACCGCCGGTGTCACAAGCGATGATTTCAACACTGCTAGCACGATCTGCTTTCCCGGGCGTGGGGACGGAACCTGTGCCACAACCCAGTGACGCTCTCACAGCCGCGCTCATCCCCGCTAACAGTCACACCAAGTGACATCTGCATTTGGCCCATAAGCAGGGCAGTTCACCTGACACAGGGTGGCCCAATTACTGCTAAAGACCTTGTCTCTCTGATCCCGAGACGGCCCTGGATCCCAATACAGCTCCCATTTAGGGGTATTACAGAGGAATCAATCACTTGTCCAAAGGGAGCAGCACGCGGAGCTTGGCTGTCGGGAGAGGCTGCTCCCCTGAGCGGCACGTCAGGCTCTGCCTGGAGACTCAAAGTGACAGAGAGCCAGCTCAGTGGCCAGCAGTGACCTCCTGCAAGAGCAGCAGGGGCAGCAGAGCCGGGGATGGAGGGAGCCTGCCATGGAGAGAACCAGAACCCCAGGAGCAAATAAAGCCTGCCCCTCCTGCCAGTGCCGCTGCAAGTGCCACACCACGAAGTCTAGGCTTCAGGGAAAAGGGGCACAGAGTGCCATCCTATTTCAGAGGTTCACTTCTGCATCTGCTCAGGGAAAAACAGAAACAAGAGGGAACCATTTCTTTTTGACCCTTAGTACCATCAGTTTCTGGATAGGAAGTGGCTGTGTTTGCTACTCAACAGGAGCAGAATGTTGTCAGGCATACGGATTATTTGTTCTGTAACACGCAAAGGCAGGGAGAAGAGGCTCTGGTTTATGTAACATACCTGCCTTGTTTTCTGTAAAACAGCCAACCCCAGGTGAATGCGGGGCGTGCACGGCACTGGCTTGTGTTTGTGGAAATAACATAGAGGAAAAAAGGGTTAAAGACTTTATCCCTGTATGGTCAGATCTAATTTAGCATCATAATGCTGATCTAGAAGGGCAATTGCAAAGTAAATTAATAGCATTTCTAAAATACCCAAACAAGCCACCATTTAGGGGCTGTCCATAAGAACGGGAAAAGGGTACTGATACTCTGATGAGAGATAGCAAAATGATTACCCAAAAAATGCTCATTTCTGACATAGCTATACATGATATTCATTCAGAAAAGCCCAGAGAAGAGACAGATATAAGCACCAAAGAGTAGCAGTGTATTAAACCACTTCCTTCAGTCCTGACGAGTGTTACACAGCCCTCAGGGACCTCAACATCTGGAAAAAAATTCAGGAGGGAGAGAAGCCCAACTTCCTCTGCTTCTGATGGGGCCAGAATCAACCAGGTCCGTGACCTTCAGATGCATTCCCTGTGCACACACACATCCACAAACACCAGCGGCACAGCACTACAAAAGAGGGGACACAGAGGGCCATGCAGTGAGGAGGAACTGCAGGAATAAGTTCATCCTGCATGGCAGGAGTAACTCCTTGCACTAGATGGTTCTTTGAGACGTAGCAGGAGCCATTCTGCAAACCAAAGGGAGACAAGCTGAGATGGCATTTAGAGCCTTTGTTTTTAAATGGGAGACAGTGAAATCAATGGGACACATGACCTGGGGGCGGGGATGCACTTGTCCCTGTAACTGGGATTGGACACTTTCCCCAAAACAACATTCATTTTCCTGGAAAGATCTCTCAGGACTTGGGGGTGCTACATGCCACGACTGCTGTGACCAGGAAAGAGAGGGACTGGCATCTGTCCCAGATACGTGACACATGTCTCCATGGCCTTTTCCCATCCCAGGTGACGTGAGGTGGCCTGGCTTGGCTATCTAGTGCAGTGTGACCCCCCCCCACTGCTGCCATGTTGTGCAGGCACTGCCACAGGGCTCCTGGGGGATAAAGGTATAGGTATACAATAAAGTCCTGGGTACAAAGCTTTTCTGGGAGCTGACTTGTGCCTCCACTGCGAGAATGTAATTCCCAGTAGGCTGGGCCAGTAGCACTGACATCAGTGCAGCCAGGCTGACTGAGATGGAAAGAATTTGGGCTGTATTTTATGTATGGCCTTTGGACACCTTCTGCTGCAAATGTTTTTAAAAGGAGAAAACTCAAGCAGAAGCAGCCACCAGTCACAATGCTTCCTTTCCTGACAGGAGCCATGACATTAGTCCAAAGAACTATATCTGGTGCCCTCAAAATGCTCCTGAAGAAATAAATTGGGAATACTCTTGGGTCATGTCCTAAACCAGAGTTCCAATTACGGTGAGCCTCGGTGAGGAAAGCCAGCCAGCATCTTTCACCAAACCAGCACAGCTGCTAGCAAGGGCACACAGGTTTGCAGGGACTTAGGCTCTTATCTTCCAGGAAGTTTTCCTTTGCCTCCAGCTAAGTCCTGTATTCTCACTAGGTCTCTGTTTCACTCGCTGGAATCTCAGTCACCTGCAGTACAACATCCCATTTGATGCTTCCCATTTAAGTTTGCCGGTTCCCTTCTTGGCACAGCTTTGAGCCCAGTCCCATTTTAGACATACGAGATAAAATTCTGCATCTTTCCAAGGAACTGGTGGTTGCTCTGTTACCATGGCAGTGGGTTTGTGCCGGAGCCGGTGATGGTTTGTGCTTGGCTGGTAATTACTGTCACAATGCAAAGGGTTAGCGACCAGGGCCCACGGGAAAGGGCAGGATGACAGTCCAGGCAAGACATCCTGCTAATAGGTCTGAGAGCAATTACTGCATGGTTTGTGATCACAACACTTAACCCTCTGCCTCTCACATCCCCAAATGCCTTGGCTGCTTGTGCCCACTGCAACCAGGCTCCCCACAGCCCTGCAGGGGACCCCTGGCTCTGCAGGACACAGTACCACAGGGCCCTTTTCCAAGGTAATCCCTGCTCAGTGCCAAGCCGTGCATCAAATCTGTGGCCATCCCGGAACAAACATGGGGAAAATTTTCCAGAATTTGTTTAGCTACATCTCAACATTATAATTATCATCTAATTTATTTTTTAACTGTGCAAATGGTGGCCAAACACAACAAGCATGACCATCTCATGGTCTCATTCCATTACATCCAGCCACAAGAAATCAAGAAAAAATCCAGAGTCAGCTTATCACAGAAAACAACCAGCCTTTCCTTGTCACCTCCCACCTGGCCAACCCAGCAGGGAGCGGGCCAGACCTCTGGTCAGGATGAGAGAAGGGACAGGAACGACAGGCATTCCCTGAGGAACCAACACCTTCACTAAGCAGGAACCAGTTGTCAGACAGTGCCAGGTCTCTGCTGCTGCAAGGACAAACGTCTCTTTGCGCTCTCCAGCATTTTAGATCACTTCCCATGGAAGGACATTCCTGGGAATTGATACCTGTGTCCCTGAACAGCCACAGAATGGATATGCCTGCATAGACACGTGCAAGCATTTTCCTTCCCAAGGCAGTAATGGAATTACAGGTGCTGTGAGTACCTGCAGTGCTCCCCTTCCTGGGGTTATGGATACCTCCTGCCTCACCCCCCCCCAGCTCCAGCCAGACACAGGTGGGGAAATGCAGGGAGCTCATCGTGCTGCTACCTGTGCTGGGGCTGCTCAGGAACTTTCTGGGAGCTATTTCTGGTTAAGCTGTAGGCATTTTAGGGGACTTCCAGTCTCTGCAGGACACCTGATCTGGCTTTGTCAATTCAACACCTTTCCCTACAGGAATAAAATCTGAAACCCAACTGAGCGTGCTGACAACCCACAACTTCTGCCTATCACAGAGACCTATTTTTAAGCTCTGTCCTCGGCCTCCTGCCTCACAAGCCACATCTACTTCCCAAAAGATCACAGAAAGCCTGGAATACTGATTCCACGCTGCTCTGGCTCCAGAGGACTCAGCAGCAGATCCAGGTGTTCTCAGGTGTTATGGGAGCGCTCCGTAGGTAGAGACTGGAGTCAGAACTGCTGGTGGTCCCTGGGATGCCGCAGGGACTCTGGCAGCCTCTGCCCCGCAAGCCTTTCCCTGCACAACCCAACTCCAATTACAACCTCATTCTGCTTAACGGGGCCTTGATGGCAATTTCATTACTCAAAAAGTAACATTTATTAGTCCATTGTAATGTGTTGTGATTGGAACTCTAATGCTAATGGGAAGAAGTTTAACCTCGTTCCATTTTTTGTACAGTTAAAAACCTGGTTACAATGGTCATAAATCAGGGTTTCAAATGTCATAAGAGCAGAGCTGCAGCTCTACACTACGCGTGTCTTTTTTTAATCTTTGCATTTCATATTAATCTCAGATGCAGTCTTTCACAACTCAGCTTACAACCCACATTTTATTTAGATTATCATTATGATAGCAGGAAAAATCCTCACCCTGCATATAATTTGCATGATTTAGGTAGATTGTGTTTTCAATTACATTAATAACCTAAAACGAGGCGGACTGATTAGAGCCCTTTCTCTCACTTAAAATGAACATTTTCATTAAGGATGTCTGTGGAGATGCCCCTCCTTCCTCAGCATTCCAGAAATCTATCATGATGGATGCTGTAAGGGAAATGGTCCCTAACTTTAGTCCCAAATGGATCCTGCTCTCACAGAAACCCATAGACAAAATGGAAAAGCCCTACAGAAACCAGTGCAGTTAGGCAGGAACTCTTCACCTCATCTCTTTATTGTAAGGGCAGACCATTTCCAATTTTTCCTTAACTATTTTCAGAGATGCTGTTTAGAAAGTAACTGGTTTTGTCCTAAAGCATTTTAATGCAAAGTGGGTCTAGATGCAGAGCTCCTTCACTGTGCCTTGAGTTTGCATCTTTCCAGGTGACCCACAGATTGTAACAATGATAAGGAACATGTGTTAATCGTGCCAAGCAGTTTAGGTTGGAGCTGGGACAAGACAAAACCTCAACTTCAGTCTACATGGGAATAATGGCCCTGGAGCTTGCACCTCACTGAACTTGCAGCATTGATATTAAGCTTATCTACCACTGCACAAATGACAGGCACAACATGTTGTCAAGAAAGTAAAAAGGGATTGTCTCTGAAACCTTTTCAGTTTGGTCTTCACGATCTCAAGGTGAGCTGGAAGGTGGAAAAGCTGGCGCACAGTAAATACCTGTTAGTCACAATATTCATTTTCCATCTGTTCAAAGCCGCTGCGATGCTCCAAGGCAGACACCAAGAAAGGGAGCATCCTGGTCCTTGGCTCCCGAAGAGACACTGCCTTCCAGAGCTGCCGGAGCTCCACACAGTGCCTACTCACAAACCCTACTGCCAGAGGTGAGAGCAGGAGGAAGGAAATGCTGCTCTTGGAAGCCACTGTAGGGGACAGAAGATGGGCCCATTCTCCTGTTGCAGCCACTCCATGGGCTGTGAAATTCAGGTGGGAGGCAGAAATGGATGTGCTTTTTGAAGCACTTTTTATCTTGTGCACAGCTTTCATTTAGTAGGGCTCCCACACCACAGCTGGAGACGGAGTGACAGGCCTGTCACAGCCAGGCTCCCCTTCCACACCCGGGAAAGGACTGACAGACTTGTCAGAGCCAGAGGTGGAATGCTGTGCTCCGCTCCAGGCCACTCCAGCTGCTGTGAGGCTGCGGCCAGACCCGAAGCCCCGAACGAACGGATCAGCTGGAATGCCAGGGCATGGGCCTGCAGAGCCACGTCTGCTTCCTGGCACAACAAACTGCTGCCAACAAACCCATCACTGCCTTTTCATCCTGCCCAGGGAGGAGAATGCAGTTCCTTAAATATTTTAAGTCCAGGGGCAGTAGGGAGGGACAGCTAGGAAGGGAAAGCACCTAAGCCCACAGCCTTGTCAAATGTGGATGCTGGCACACTCCCACAAAATGCTTGATGGGTCCAAGCCTGAGGCAAAAAGCTCTGCCCAGCCCCCATGGCAGCTGTTTATCTGCTCCACAGATGTGGGAGGATTGCTATTCCTGCCTACCCAACCCTCCGCTCTATTGCCAAGGGGAGCCTTGGCTGGGAATTGGACTCCAAAACGCACGCAGCACAAACCCAGTGGCATCTGTTTGTGCTTTGGAAAGAGACTTCCGAGAGCAGGGGCCTCCCAGCCCTCCTGTCCCACTCAGACACTTATCCCCTTTCTGCATCCCTCCTTCTGGCACACCTGGGACTCCATCCTTGTTGCACAGACATGGATGTTGCAACAGGGATGGAGGAACAGAGACCTTCTATGAACCAGCTCTGCTTCTTTCTCCCAGTCCCAGTCCTTCATGAGTTTTCAACTGAGGCAGCCATATCCGATTCCAGAACAGCTCGTCTTTGCTCAGTCTTGGGGTTTACCCAACTTCCTGGATCATCTCTTCCAGATCACTTACATACCCACAACCCTATCCTGGACAAATCAAACAAAAAACCTCCTTCCCTCAGCCAAATTTCTCCCTGCAGCTTCAGCTCAAGGGGCATTCACTCCCTGCCCTTGGCTGTGTTCTCTAAAATCCCACCCACCCCCAGCACTATGCAGGCCAGGCCCATCCCTCAGCATCTTCCATCTGCTGCGTTTCCTCCCAGGCTTCAAGTCCTTCTCCTAGTTACAAACCGAGTTTGGTTATCTAGCCAAGGGTATTCTGAGTCTTTCTCAAAGGTTCCCTCCCCACCATTCCAGCACAGCCCTGCAGAGCCAGCGTGGAGCTTGAGCATAGCTCCAGCTGTACAGAAACAGACAGTTCTGAAATGCCCTATGACAGCGGGCACCTCCGACAGATTTGCTGCGTTTGTGACAATACTGCAAACAAATACTGTGGTGCGTGAAGAAAAAAAAACAACCAAGAACTGTGTTCTATTTCTGCTGACTAAACATGTTCTCCCACATCAGACAGAGCCGACCTGGGAAATGCACTGAGCCATCAGCCTACGGACACTTCTGAGATGTCAAACCAGAGGTGCTGATCCCTTCCCACAGTGAAGACGACTCCAGAGACACCGTGAAGCCATGAAACCACCTTACGGAGCTGCTCTTGTCAAGATGCCATTGGGACCATTCCTCACTGAAACTAGATGGGGAAGGAAATGTCAAAATTCTACTTTCCCTTCAGAAACAGAAGAAATTTTTCCATCTTCTTCAGGAATAGCCCTTTAGAAAGCAAACACAGGCAAAGCCACTCTTTCCCTCCCAGCCACAACAGAGTGACATGATTTATCCCACTCTGAAAGCACCTTCACCCCAATGGGAACAGGAAAGGGCAGGGTGACCATCATGGGTCAGTGGAGGAGCTTCACCTCAGCCTAGTGCATCCACCTACGTCATAGACCAGCATTCCTAAAAATCCTTCTCTCGTATAATGTTCTAGGGTAGGGAAGAGAAAGCAAGCAGATACTCTTATGGGACTAGTGGAACTCTTGGGGGATCACTGGCACACAGTGCCATCAGGAGAGAGCTCCCTGGCCCCTGCCAGTCCACCAGGTCCTTCCCTTCCCTCCTCACACACACACGGATCCGGATGCACGACGCTGTCATCCCTCATTGTTCTCAAATCAACCCTAATATCAAATGATACCAAAACACAAGGGCTTGGAGGATTTCAACCCACTCAGTAGAATAACTGGTGTCCAAAGGCCACGTACTTATGGATATTTCACACCTCAGACTATCACAGCAGCCTTCAACATTCCTTGTCCTTGTACAACTATTTTGCAAGTCCCAAAATTTGTTTATTTTTATCACCCAACTCCATTCCCATTCACATTTACGCAGTGACTACTCCTTTCTCACACCAGTTACAAGGAATGCACCCCAAAGCAGCTATTCCAGCCCTTTGGCACAGTTAAGTGCAATGTTGTCCCTAAACAGCTCCTATGTGGCCCCTTTGAGAGACCCATAGACACTCTGCTGTTAGCCACCATGGGCAGACGGTATACAGACACCACTGCTTTCCTCCCTCCTTTCCTTCCCTCTGTGACACACAGGATTACGTAAGGGAACTCAGAGCAGGAGAGCAATGAACAGCCAAACGATGGAAAGTTCTCTTCAACCACTGTCGAGTTTAACGGTTCCCTATAAACCCATCCCTAACTTCTGAGACTCCCCTCCACTGATGTTCGCTGAGCTACCAGTGCCCAGGTTAGCTGCTGTGCACATCTCAGAATAATGTTTGATAAAATCATAAAATCACAGCCAGATTTTTCCCCCACCAACCAGAAATCCCCCTTTTCTGTTGTGTTGCCTTGCACCCTTTCACTGAGGTATGATACTTAAGAAACCTGCAAGTAGGAATAAAGCAATGGAAAATAAGGGAAGAAAGAACGTTTTCAAGCATCATATAGGAAACTGCCCTAGCAAACCCCACCCCTGTGTGGGCTGGAAATATCAGCGCTGGGACACTCGCTGGAGTATCCAGGCACAATTCATTCAGCTACTCAGCTGCTTATTGACATCGAGTCCTTTATAAGAGAAGGAAGAGCTACCACCCACATTCCACTGCCCCACCCTAGAATTTGGAGCATGCATAAGACTTCCATCTCATTATCTTTGTTATAGTCCATTTTTGATGTACACTGAGTAACTGCTGCACAACGGGTCCATTTTTGACCCAACACTGCAAACTGAAGGTAAAAACACCTGTCAGCTGGCTATTAGCAAAGAAAATACTGAGTAGAAAGCAAACTTGCCCTTACAACTGAAGAAGGGAAATGGACCTACTGCAAGTCCAGCACCCTCAGGAACCCGACTGGTGCCCACCGTGGATGTGCAGCAGATGAGAAGCACAAAAATCAGCTCCAATGCCAACTGGCTGGCCGGGGTTGGAAATTTCCTTTTCTCCTTCCTCACAACAGTGTGTAGTAAACTCTTTGTCCTTGAAGGCCAACATCAGAAGGGAAGACATCTTCAAAGAGAAGTTATCCCCCAAGTTCACAGTTAATATTGCTTTTCTATTTAGGGGAGTCTCTGGGGACAGGACTATACCAATGGAACCGGGGTAGGACAAGGCAAAGGTGGGGATTTCTGCTCCCATTACCCAGTTTTGGTCAGGAGCCACAGGAACAAACACGCTTTGTCCTCATCAAGTAAGTAAATGCATCGACTCCAACACAGCCAAGAAAACATGAACTGGCAAGATATAAAGGCCCTCACCATCTTGTCACCTTCCAAATGGGAGAAATGTAGTTAACAGCACTAGAGGAATGTTTCCTATTTGATTTTATTAACTGATTGACATGAATTAATGCATTGGGATATTTGATTGTGTCATAAAATGTGTATATGAACATCATGATTCAATTTAATGTACCCATTACTGCTTGATGTGCCATTATATTAGACTAAATTAAAAGAATTTTATGGAAAAAAAATTACAATTAAAGACTCAAAATTGATTACATTCATAACTTAGAGGATATTCACTTCTATTCATGTTTTGAATAATGACAATAAAAAACTGCAGAAAACAACACAGACCATGGAAAGACGGACAAAATAAAGTGTGGCAGAGATAAACAGTACAAACGGAATGAGGGGTCCATAAAACCCCACCTTCCCACCAGCTGGGAACAGTTTAGCACAAATCATTAGCACAGCAACACTCTTCCAGGACAGCAGGAATTTTGTTGAGAGCTTTGGTGCAACCCAGTTACAGGAACAGAGACTGATGCGCTTCCCAACCTCTCCTGGGGGTTCTTTGTTGGGGTTTGCTCTGTGGGGGGGG
>VXAY01005970.1:180540-273177 GCA_013399855.1 Oxyruncus cristatus
GGGGGGGTGGGGTGGTTTTTCAAGTGGCGTCCATGGGATGTATTTCCGCCCTGGATCACACCAAAACTGGTAAACCACGTCTTACAGCGGAGGTTGTAGGTGTCTATTCAGCTCCTGCTTCTTTAAGACTAAATAGTGCTCTGTACCCACCACGCAGTGTTCGGTAGCTGCAACAACCCAAGATTTTCAGGTACGTCCCTGTGCTGGCAGGCAAAGGGACCCACATTGCTCCATGTCACTCCATTTCACCCACAGCACAGAGCCAGGATACAACACTTCACCTCAGTAACCTACAGAGCTAAGCAGGAAAAAGGGACAGGAATTGCCAGAGCGAAAAGTCTAAGACCAGCCATGGGTAACACTGCCTGGCTGGGGCCATCCAAACTTGACCTGTTTTCTGGGAAATGGGAATGTTACTAAGAAACCCTGAAAGATTTTCTCAGTGTACAGAGATGCAACTCTGGAGTAGGGGTTTGAACACCAGCCAAACAAGCATTATGATTTAAGTGGCACACCTGAAGCCCAGCCTGAGACATGCCCCACCTCATGCATGCAGGAGACACCAAGTAAGAGCCAGACACACTCCTCAGTAGTTAGAAAGTAAAAAAGCATCTCATTTTCCAGTAAATCAATACCCCAAAGTATTCCACAACAGGACCAGCATTTTAAGACCCACAGATCTTTTTCTCCTGGGAAAGTAGCGACTGACCAGCAGGATCTACCAACCAGCCAGTTCAGTCTGGTCATCAGACACTGTGTCATTTCAGAAAGACAGGAGCTGGACTTGTGGAGACGTGTGCAGCAGGTAAGTGGTAAGGCCCTTGCAGAATATCTGCTTGAAGAGATGCCAACAAGTAAATTGTTGAAGAAAAAAAGTACAACGCATGTCAGGTTTTTAATTACATGTCTATTTTCCCAACAAAGAAGTGCAATTAAAGTTAATCATGTCTATTATATTACACAATGCCTCCCTTCCTAATGGAACCAGGCCTGCATGAAGGAAAAGCACATTAATACACAAGCACTGTTGGTACAGAGGGATGTTCTGTACCCCGAACGCACTCCAGTACAGCCGTGCTCAGCTCTGCAATGCCTTGGGGAGGGGGACAGCAGGAGAAGAGTCACTGCCAAAGCCCAGCATCCCCAAAGATGCTCACGTGCCCACATGTCCTGGCAGCTGCCTGTGACAGCCGTCACCCAGCCCGCCTGGCACAGCCTCGCGAGGCTCCCACAGCCCTGGCCACGGGCAAGGACCCCACAGAGCTAACAGGAGGTTCAGGAGCTGGGGCAGGTAATGCACAGGCTGAAGAACAGCAGCAAATATCAGAGCCCTCTCTCCGTTATCCAGCCACTGCAGTCTGATGGAGTCTGAGGGACACCCGGTTAGCAGGATAAATTTTGCTCTCTGGTGTCAATCCAGAGTAGTGCAGTTCCACATGGGATTTAATCCCTGGTACAGCAGGTGGAAATAACAGCAGAATTTGACTTTCTTCCCCCCCAGCAACTACAGAAATTATCTTTTCTGCTTTACTCTCATTTTACACCCTTCGAGGGCTCCTGCAATCACTGCCCAGTTCTGCCTTTACACACACGTGGTGCATAAGAGAAGCACTTGTCCGCTGGGAGGAAGGAGGCAGCTCCCAGACCCAGCATTGCTCTGTATCCACAGCCGTGGCTGTTCCTGGAGCATCCCAGGGCAGCTCCCACACCCACAGCATGTGAGCTCAGGCCACCAAGGCCCGGGTGCTGGTGTGCTTGGGCACAAGGAGAGGCCATGCATACCCTGCTCCCTGGGCTGCACCGCTGAGGGCTTGGCCTCCTGTCAAGGAGCTCAAAAGCTGAGATGGACACAAGCATGAGGAGCTTCTGTGCACACTTCCATGCAGTTACCAGATATTCTCAGCAAAGCCCCATTTCATGAGCTCCTCAGGTGCTGTAGAGCACAGTCTATGCATTTCCAGCACCAATCCAGCCAGTAAGAGAGGCTGACATTAATAACACCATCACCGACCAGGATAATGCCTGCCAAACCCTTCTGAGTCCCATGGCTCAGCCCACAGACAGCTCTTTCTAGCAACTGACTAACTCCAGTAACTTTGCCCAAGTTTTTCTTTTGACTTGGATGTCCTGGCTGTGTTTCTTTCAGGCTGGTAAACCTGAGTACGTGCAGTGGAGCCCTGACAGCTCGAACTGCTTTTGCTGTGCTGATGGACCAGCTTGGAGAAAACACTGAAGAAGCAAATAATTTGCAGAGAAAACATAGTTTTAATTTTAGCCAGGCTGAAGTCAATAACCAGTGCAGGACATCATTATCAAAGCTGTCTGAACTCAATTTAGTCTTTGAAACAGCAATTCCTAAAAAACTCCTTTGATCCAAGGCAAAGAGAAGAGGAGGAAGGGAGGAATCCAAATTCAGTAATTTTTTTTTGATGAGCACCTCCAATACTAACCCCTCTCCATCTTGCTCTATCCCAAACAGACTTTCAGATTTTTGAGTATTTAATTTTATTTCCTTTAAAAAGAGGCTCTGCAACTGACTGGGAAGGGATGTCAGTGGTGGAAGTGTCCACCTGAACATGGATTTGCCCGTAAGGCAAATGAAATCTGGCCGATAGTGTTGGAAGTGGAGCTGAACCCTAGCACTGGTTATTAGAATCACACACCACCTCTTCAGAAGCTGCTTCATCCCATCAAAATGTACATGCTGATCTAAACCAGCACTTGTAATTCCAGTTGCAGAACGCTCACCATTAGTAAAGAACAAATTAAGTCTTTTATGAGAATATTTTCAGAAAATCAAAAGACCGTGAAAGAGAAAACATAAGACAAGACTCTGCTGTTAGTAACTGTCATCAAAAAACAATATTCAATGGAAAAAAAGAAATTTAAAAATCACTTAATGGCTATAGGTGGGTCTGATACATACAGTTGGGCTTACTGATATTAATTATTTTTAGCTACACAACCTGAGCTACATATAAAATCCCTCCACACAGCACACATTATCAGGCTAAATTGGTGGAATTAAGCAGAAGACAAGTGTTCTGGATAAATCCACAAGAACATCATTTAGTCAGGTTTCTTGAAAGGTAAGGGGTAAGATAAACTAATGCCCAAGTATGTCCTAACTGGTTTAAATTAAGTCAGAAAAATAAACACACAAATCTACAACCCTCTAGAACGGAAGAACTTCCCAGCTATGCCAACAGGAGCTGCAGTGCTCACCACATTCCTGGTGAGCCTGTTGGATACAGGAGAGCAAATGACTGCACTAGAGTCCAGGGATGCCTGCAGTGCTACACTGCACAGGTGAGATGGCAAATAAAATTACTTAAAATTCACCACATGGAATAAAGCTCAAAACTGGAAGTGACAGTCAGAAACAACTCATAAGGGATGGACAACTGCTCTCCCAGGAGGAAAATGGCACCTTCTGGGGAGCAGAGGTGCTCTGTCCGTGGCCATCCTCATTTCCATGCTGCTATTCTATCCCAGAACACTCCAGGCCATACCTGATTCCCCACTCAGCAAGGACCTCAAATGGCAGGAGCACCCTCCAAGTGACAGAAGGATGAGGTCAGGATGGAGCTACACAGCTCAGACATCCACTCTTTGAAAACTGCAAGTTCCCCTGGCACCCTTCCCCACACTGCTTCCCTGTGTTATGGATTCACAGACAAGCAGTAAAAGCCTACTGCCAGTGATTAGATACCTAAGGAACTAATACAGCTTCACACTGAAAGGTCTTGTAGGACCCAACACAGCAGAGCAGTCAAACAGCTCAAGGGCTCTTTCCTATCCTCTTTGCTCAACCTGTGTGTCAAAATCCAAACACACAATTCTTACCTGAAATACTTAGGGGGTTTTCCCCCAAAATTTGAGTACGCCATATGCCAGCAGGTGGGACTCCAAGGCCACCCACCTGCCTGCGGCCCTGGCTCCCCCGAGCCCCCAGCACATGGCAGGTGACAACAGCACGGGCTCATCAGCTCAGCTATTGTGTCTCGTTAGCTTAACCAAACTCCAAACTCCGTGCGGAGTGCGTTTCCCCCTCAAGTTATTAAAGGGTAGATTTCTTTTAATTAAACTCATTTACATGACTAAATGAGATTTAATTACTCCCATTCATTTCGCTAATACCTCTCTTTGATTGGAGAAAGGCAACTTTTCTAATTGCTCCAAACAGGACTGGGTGGCTCTGCCCTCCTACGAGCTGACATGAGGAAACCCTGGCTCTACAATACACAGAGAAGAGCCCGGTGCAGATTTTGGGTGTAAACACGCTGGACAGCTTTTCCTACCAGACCTGTGCTCTGAGCGGTATTTACTTTAGATCCATAACACCTAACATTCACAGCACAACACAAAGCAAGTCAGAACTCAATAAAAATTCTTTTCAAGTCCCTTCTACCTACCCAAGAGACACATAAGGAGATAGACAGAGATTCAACTTGCTTCCCCTCTCGTACTTTTAAAATTAGGGGGAAAAAAATCAGCAGTTTTGAAATTGAGGGCTCAATAGCGAGTAAGAGTCCTTCAGCCAGACAACTCACTGCTTTAATTCTCAATTTTCCTAACTGCAACTTTCAACATTTGATCTTTTCAAAATTTCAGACTTAGAATGTATCAACTTGCTGCCTGAGTTATTCATGAAAACAAAGAATCAACCTTGCCACTAGGCCCAAAGGAGTCATTTTGTCAAACTCGGAGGGACTGTCTGGCACACCTCAATGTCCCCAGTTTCATCCTACTAGGCATCACCTTATGCTGCTCTGGTTCAGCAATGTGCAAGCAGAAGAAATGTCATGCCAAATTCACAATGCTCCGAATTTCCAGACACCCACACACATGGCATCAGTAACTCCCCTCATGCCAACTAGAATATTGCCATCGGTGGCCCTGGGAGCCAGGCTGGACCACAACTTTCAGAACACACAAAAACCTCACCAACCCACACGGGTCACAGCAGACACACCCAGTTTTTGTCCCATGAATTCCTGTTTGTTCCTAGGTGTACCAGCCCTCAGGCCCACCCCAGTGGCATTCTGCCCCAACAGGCCTGACTCAAGCCCACATCCGAGAACAGAAGAACTAAGCTTCATATAAAATATCGGAATTCACCCCTCTACTCAAGATACTGTTTGCAAAAGTCTTTGTGCTTCCCACAGTTGAGTCAGTGACTTATCTCCAAATGAAGCAATTCCTGAGCCCTTGTCAGGGGTGTGCAGGTACAGAACCCACCATGCAACATCCTCGCTCAGACGAGGTGAATGCACTGCACTGTGCTCCAAGACAAACACGAATCTCTAATTTTTGGCACCAATTCCTTTTACTAGATACAATTTTATGGCCCTTTGTCAACATGTAAGTATTAATTTAACCAACCACACATGATGCGTGGCCTAATTATCATTAATATTTAAAAAAAAAAAAGAAAAAAACGCAGAATGTAATTAAGAAGGAACAAAGAAACCAGCCCCCCTGGGCTGCTGTTTATGTTGTTTTTTAAATTGGGTTCTGTAGCACTCACAGCGGTTGGAATCAAATGAGGTATTTGGATTCTTTGCCAGCACTTCATAGATTTTGAAATTCAGGAAATCACTTCTCAGGTCACTTTTTCTCTTCACCTCTCAAGTCACCTTAGTATCTTAACACTTCCTTCACTAAAGACTTTGAGCAAACAGTGTCATCAAAAATCCACCTGAAATACCTACTTTTCACAGGACAAATTATCTGACCTGAGCACAGGGCAAATCTAATCCAGGCTCGTCAGGAATGGATCCAACCCCAAAAGTTCGAGTCATGACTTCTACCGTTACCTTTCTCCCTGTACCAGTAGCCCTTTTATCAAAGATGGAAGATATTTCAGCTGCAAGAGATGTGTCCCCAGTGACACAGAAACCCTCTGCTTTTCCAACTGGCCACCACTAAACCAGTGGTGCCTGCACTGGCACCTGCATTCCTGGCTCGGAGCTGACACTAAGTACTATTAAGGGAAACTTATACAGAGGGAAGGAAAAGTCTGGAGGGGAAAAGCTGTGCCTCCTGCCATTAACAACCCCTCACCTGTTACCTGCCACAGCAGTCCACCACTCTCTTGGCTCAAGATTCGCTAAGCAGCTCTGAAACATCTCCTTCCTCTTCATCCAACAGACCCCACCAGTGAGAGTTGATTTCAATGATTTCTGGACAAGCAGGCTGTAATTACATGCTTGTGCAAAGTTATACTGCCACATTTATGAAACCACTTGAGAACATGGCTAATTCCAGGAATACCATGTCCTTATTTTCCAAATCCTGCGTGGGAGAAACAGCTTTTGGTTCTGTTTTCATACTAAAAACTCTACATGCCCATCACAGAACAGGTTCCCCTGTTCCAACAAAAATAAAGGTCAGATGCATCCATCAGTCTGAGGGGCTGTTCTGACTGCATCCCAACTACCGTAATTCCCCCAAATTCAAGGACAACATAAGTAAGCATCTGAGTGTTGAATACTTGGGGGAAAAAGCATGTATGGGGGCTGTTTGGGTGTTTTTGTTGGGCTTTGTGTTGTTTTGTTGTTTTTATGGGGGCGGGGGAGTTGTTAACATCAAGTACATGTCTCGGCACTGCCTGTCAAGGAACACCTAAATGACTCCATGTATGACACAAATAACACCATGCGGGCCAGCTCTGCACGTGGGAACAGGGAGAGGGTCTGGAACATGTAAATGTCTCTGAGATTGGGGTATGGCTTGAAAACTTCACTCTAATCGTGCCCCCAACAAATGCTTTTGCTGTCGAGTAAGGAAAAAAGAAAAAAGTGCCGTTTAAAATGTTTGATAATCTGACAAGGCCATAAGGCTTAATGGAATCAATGATTACACACAGATGGATGATTAACTCTCGAGGTTTAATGTTAAAAAAAGAGTGCTGGATTGCTACTTAATGGAATTACACTGCCCATATGGAAAAGAACTATAGCCTGCCTATACCCAGAATTAGGGAACAGGTGGTCGATCTGGGCAGGACTGCTTGGAATGCACAAAAGCGTGCTGAACTTGTAAGTGCCAGAAAAAAGAAAAAAAACTCCTCCAAAGTGTGTTAACTTTTCCTGTCTGCAAATTGTAAATGGCAAAACTGAAGGCAATGATCCTCCCAGCCCTTTTTCCCAGACCCAACCCCAGCAGCCCTGTTTGCTGCAGCTGCTGAGCACAGCCTCGTGTGACCGAGGGGCGCTGCCGAAGCTGCACAAGACAGTGGGCTTCAGGAGCTGCTGTCCAAGGTGCTGGAATCTGCCCTGCCCAGCCGACAACTACGAGAGCTCCACCGCCTCCCCAAGGGCTCCAAACACCTCCACAACCCCACTGCAAAGGATTCCCACGGGACAGACTGGGATTGTTTGAGTCCATTGTACTCTCCCCAGCCACTCCTTGACACTCCAAAACTCATCACGAGATGCAGTCATGAGCAATGTTAAAGCAACCCTCTACACATGCCACGCTGGAGACCACCATCCTGGAAAGGATGACCTGTATCTCAACCTCCACAGCAGGAATCGTACACACAGACCCACCGCAAACTCTCCTCTTGGATGAAAAGCATTCTGTACAAGCAAAGGAGCATCGCCAAAAGTTTCTGCCCGCATGCCCCTGAAGGCAATTCAGCTGGAAATCAGACCAGGGCTTGTAGGAGAACAGCTCCTTTAGAATGGAGATTGGGCTGGGGATTAGGAGAAGTTGAGGTTAACATATTCCAAAACCCATTTCCAAAGCAAATTGAGTATCCAGAGATCCACAGTCCTGCTGGATTGAACAAGGGTCACCGATGCATGTCCACACTAAACCATTAAAGTAGCACAGCTATACAGAAGGATCCCTTATTCTACACTAAGAACAGCTTGCTTGCATGGTTCAAACAACTTCCAAAATGACATCAACTAGACTGAAAATATTTTTCAGTGAAAATACTGTAGTCCACAAAATAATGTTCCTAGAGAGAAGGAACTTTAAATTCACACCTCATCCTAGTAATACAGCTCCATATGGAAATACCCAAGTCACACTTAGATTCTGCAAGCCCAGTTAGCAGAAAATTAGGCAATTTCTAAATCAGGCTGCAGACCTAAACTCATTGTAATTTTGAGCCTCTCTTATTCGGGGGTTCACTTAACATAGAGCTGAGGTATGACACCAGGCCCTAAGGTCTCTTCCACTCCCTGCACCCCTGTGCCAGCAGTGGCGTCCCTCACCTGTCCCACCCCAGCCAGCCCAGCTGCCCACTGAGGTGAGCTGTCCAGCCTCTCCCACAGGAGACAGGGGCCATTCCAGGGAGGATGAGCTCCTGCTTGTTTCTCCCAGTGCAAACACTCATGGGACCAGTTGTCATAAATGACCACTCAGAACGTACTGAGGGTTTTTTCCCCATATAATTTATTCATGTTCTTCTGTAACCAAGGAAACAGAAGGGATTTTTCTCTCTCATCCAGCATTTGCTCTTAAGAGTTGGGTTTTTTAAATCTGTGGGGTTTAATAGCTGTTGAAAACCGAGTGCTAAATTCCATCCAGAGAAGGCCAGCATCCCAGATACAGCATCGGGACACCAGTCTCCTTTCTTTCTTTACCTCTGTCTAGCACCTGTGACTGCCCTTTCATATGTTCCCTACCTTGAGCATTTCAGGGACAAGCTTTCCCAGACAGCTGTTGTCTCTACCTGCTGGTCCTAAGAGAGGACCTATCTCCAATGACATGGCATGCAGTTGGGGCTCCTCAGGATAACCTAAGCATGGAATGTTCCTGCACTTCTGTTAACCACACACCTGGTAGGCACGGGGTTGGCTATTGTCTTCCTGGCCACAATGTCTGCACTAACTCTTCAGAAGAGCTCTCTCCCTTTAAGTGCATTTCTCCAAGGCAATAAAAAAGGGCTTAAGGTAAATCCTTTTCCTCTTCCACAGGACCTTTGGTAACTTTGCCTCACGCTTCACACACCACCTCCACTTCTGGGGCAAAAAAGCACCTGTTTGCAGTTCCCATCATGGCCCAAACTCCCAAGGTATGCCTCAGATAGCAGCCAGCTCCCATCCTGTTTGCTGGTGGGAGCTGATGGACTCAAAAGGACCCACTGGCTGATGCCACCCACAGACACCCAGACAAAAAGAGGCCAAAAGTCATGAGCAGGATTTGAACTTCCAATCCCTGGGAGCTTGAACTGAAACGTGCAGAATTCAGCCCATTTGAGGCACTAACTCACTTGGTTCTCAATACTCGGCACTTGTGATGGCAGTAACTGGCAGTGGAATTACTGCACAGTGTCATCCTCACGGAACATAGGGTACTCTCCAATTAAACTGGTACCACTTCTGTGCTGCCATTAATATGACTTATTTGTTTCTGATTAATTAGGTTTCAGCTTCTTCCTTTTTGGCATTGCGTTTTCCTCCTGTTCAGTCTATCTGGCCAGTTTAGGTCTGTGTTGGCACAGATCAGTCACTGCAATTCTGGATCAGAAATCTGTGCCTTTGATGAACCTGGCTTCTGGTTCCTGTCAATCTCTGTTGCAGGGTATCACGAGCCACACAGACACACAGGCTCACACGCGCATACAGTGCGAGATCTCTGCAACGGGAAAAAACAGGGAAAAGGCAGCCCTGACAAGGTTGGCTCCTTAGAAACCACAGAGAGGTGCCAACTAAAGGTCCCAGCAGCTCGTCTGCCAGAGCATAAAGAGCTACAGCAAACATTTGTCTCCTTGCTCATTTGAAGGCCTTGCTGTGGCTGGAGTCCTGGATCATGGTGGGAAGGGCTGGGAGGGAGGACAGAGCTTCACCTGCCTAAAATAGAGCTGTACCTCTGCAGGCACTGGGGTCACAGCAGCCACAGACCTGGCCAGGGGTGGCTCTGGCGGGTGGCTCTGGCAGGTGGCTCAAGTGGGCTGAGCTTGCACGGCTGCTGCATTGTCAGGGTCTGACACTGTTCTTATGTGGCAAGAAACAACCATGAATAAGGATCAAAACTCATGGAGTTGTATCAATTTAAGGGAGAGAAGAAACTGAGGTATTCCACATGGTTCCATGTGAAATTATCAAACGCTTGGAAATGGTGCTTTTTTTTGGCAAACAATATATGGGGTCTCCAACGCGCAGATGGGAGAGCAGCTTATATTTAATAAAATAAAATTTGACATTGGTGGCACATTCTCATATACAGTCATACATTATGGATGATATAGACTTCGTATAGTTTGCACACAGCCTAAACGTTTATCCTACAGATGGACAGGGAATTAGAGGGATAATAGTCTACATTACACAAACATTCCAAATGTGTGCTTTTCCAAACATGAGTTAGGGGAAAATTGGTCAGAAGTAGAGGACAAACTTGAACTTTTATCAATTTCCCATTTCTGTGTGCTCCCACGAGCCTTGGGAAATGATCACAGCAAATTAAGGTACTTCTAAACAAAAGGGAGGTCAGGAAATTTTAATAGAAACCTCAAATATTTCTAAAGAGAAGTTCTCCTGTTCAAGGTCCCTCCATTTGGTAGTGGCAGAAACAAGGACCAATGCACAGATCAGAACACACCAGATCCTCTGGCTCTTGAAGCCACACATACATCTACATACAGCACTGCTGAGAACCCAAAATGTGTACCTGTGAATTATTTTAATCCAGCTGCCTGTCTTCAACTTTCCCTTACAGGCACTTATTTCACAGCATAGATACTGTCTCCAGATGTGCCTTTTTAACCATGTCCATGGTCGCTCTACAACTACCTGAGAGGAGGTTGTAGCCAGGTGGGGGTTGGTCTCTTCTCCCAGGCAACCAGCAGGAGGACAAGAGGGCTCGGCCTTAAGTTGTGCCAGGGGAGGGTTAGGTTGGATATTAGAAAGAAATTCTTTACAGAGAGAGTAATCAGCCATTGGAATGGGCTGCCCAGGGAAGTGGTGGATTCTCCATCCCTGGAGGTTTTCAAGATGAGGCTGGACGTGGCACTTAGTTCCACAGTCTGGTAACTGCGGTGGTGTTGGATCATGGGTTGGACTTGATGATCTCAGAGGTCCTTTCCAACCCGTCTGATTCTATGATTCTATGACTTCTGTTCTAAGATGCCACTCACTGAGCACAACTCGATAAAAACATCACATGGAAGCAAAGCTTTCCATCCTAGTTCTACCTGAAAATATTTCTGTGTTTTCAAGCAGAGAACAACTCTCACATTTTTAAATACTTAAACAACTTGAAACTCAATTTTGCCATCTTTCTCCCCCTTCCCCAAGTCCTTTAAAAGGACTCCCCGTTTCTGCCTCTGCCTCAAGTCATCCCCACCACAGAATCACCTGCTTTCAAAAACGGCTCTTGGGTCTCATGCAGTTTCATTGAGAGGTTACACATTTCTGGGTATGTCCAGCAAACATTTGAAACTGGCATTGCCTTGGGCTTCTTGTATTGTATTGGTTACAAAAAAAGGAATCATTGTCCTTACAGGAAGGAAAAACCTTCAGCCACTTCAGAGAAAGTTATTTAACCCAACCCAGCTCTTGGAGAAGAAAAAGGCAAAGATATACCTTGGTTTTCATGGAAGCAACAGCCATTTCCTGCATTGGCTGTGTTGTATTGTTTCCAGGGTGTTGCTCAGCCCTTTAGGAACAAGGTGTAAGAAAACAGAGCAGCTCATCTGCTGTTCCGAATTAAGTTTGAATTACTGGGCCAAGAAGTTACATCGCAGGATTTCCTAAGTCCTTCCTGCTGCACCAGAGGAACACAGTGGAACTTTCCACTACCTCTCAGGATGGAAAACCATTGGCACCAGAGCAACATCCCTGAATTTCTGACGGAAAACCCACATGCTCCAACAATTTGTGTTCAGAAACCATGAGTAGCAATGTCACAGTACCCTGTTTCCTCTGTCACTGCTGTCCCTAAATCCCCATCCCAAGACCACTAAAATTAAGTCAGCAATAAAAGAGACAAAGTCCCAGTATATTACAAGTCCTTAGCAGCAATATTTGATGTAATAGCTCTCTCCATAACCATTTCTCATGCAATTTCAGTCTCAAAGCTCAAAATTAATTACAAACACGGAACAAATCATGCTGTTAAAAACATATATTATAAACAAATTATGCTCTCCTAATAAGTTACTTACAGCTTGGGAAAGTAATTGATAAACCTAAAGTGCTCACAAATAACTGAAAAATGACAGGTCAAATGATCGCTGAGTGACCAACATATAAAACTACCCAGCACGAGACATAAAACATACAAACAGACTGCCAATAAATAAACCATATGGGCTTTCTTTGCACGTGTCCTAGTGCTGATGTTCCTGGACACTGTTCCTGAACTAAACACTTTGAGCTGTTAAAACATTCTCAACCCTCAGCTCAACCCACTAAGACACAGAATTAGCATTTTTGCTCATCAATCACTTAAAAAACCAAAAACGTTCAAGGTTGTAACAAGTTCCCACTTCACTGCCGTCCCAAATTCCGTGTGCTATGCATTTTGCCATTGTGTGCCCAGCTCCAAAAGGATGGAGCCTCCTGCACCTTCCAGACCCAGCTACACACAACTGCTTCACATCAGCCATGACTAAGAGCTCTTGTCAAATACCCCCTGCATCAGACAAACGCTTCCTTCCCGCAGCCACCCCAGCCCAGCCTCCTGCTTTAACACCCCAAACAAGCGCTTGCACACTGTCAGCCCTGCCAGGATACCAACTGCCTGGCATTCCCTGTCAGCTGATTCCCAGAGACTCGTGTAGCACAGTGTCTTGGACATGATGTCAGCTCCACAGCACTTAATAAACCCACAGAGAACTAATGCAATTGGAACCCGACAGAGTAAGGCATTAATACTCTGCATTTTAATCAAAGGGAGAGATATAATTATTATCTCTATGTAACTAGAAAAGCTGAAAGGTTCTAATGGGAAAAAATAAAACCATCTGTTTGCTCTAACTCATTAAATGAGTGCTTTAGGACAATGTCATCCCCCCCAAGCCTGTAACAATTTGGGCCTTAAGCAGAGATGCAAATTGATTAAATCCAAGCATATTTTGCTGCAAATGGCGGAATCTAAATACCACTGAACAAACAGTAATTTCTGCCACGCATCATGAAGACAAGCCAAAGATGTTTTCCCATTCCTGATTTTGCAGACAGGAATGTGATTAGTGGCTGTTTTCTAATCCAGGTTTTTTTAAAGCCCCAGTATTCTTTATTTTAGGAACCACACAATACCCTGCTGCTGGGAGGATGGAGCAAACCCCAACACCTAGTTCAGAGATAGCTGTTGGGCTGCCCATCTCCCACATAAGAACACTTGTCTCCACCTGTGTTTTCTGTGGGTTTTGAGCCAGCAAATGCAGCTCTGGAACAGGCAGGAGCTGGGGCCTGGCATGTAGAGGTTTAGGATTATGTGCCTGCAGGGAGAGGTACAGGGGCTGTGCTGGCAAACACCCAAACATCACTGTCTCACTGATGATAGTACTGGGTACCTGGGTCCTCTCATTTAAACCCAGGCTTGGTTCACTCTAAATTACAAGTATTTTTACATCCTGGATGAGTATTTCTGTTGAACCTCACTTTGCCCAACCAAGACCTGCTGGTGGCACAGTGTGCCTACGAGCAGCTTCCCGGAGCAACCTCAGTTCCATGGCCAACAGGAGCCATGCAGATTGCTGGCTGAAGTGATCCACCACAAAGACAATAATCAAGACACAGCCTTGTAGTTATGGTACAGCACTACCCCATGGGATCAGATTCAGGTGTCTCCTACACCTGAAGGCTTTGCCACGCCCCAAATGACCTCTTAAGCACATGAAATGTCCCATGCGGACGGCAGTGGGAGCCCTTCTCCAGGCAGGAGGGGACCAGATTCCCGATGGAACAGCCCTGAAGCACAGAGGTTTGAGGTGCTTTTCCCTGGCTGCCACAAACCTGGCAGTGCAGCCCAGGTTGTGCAGAGGGACTTTCCCTTCCCTGTGCCCTTCCCAACAGGAAGACTCCTGACTTACACCAGATCAGACCTTGCTCCTTAGTCTTTTCCCACCTCATTCACCTGACAGGCTCCTCCACAACAGACATCTTATCAGATGTGACTGATTGCTGTAATCTGTACTCTGGGCAGCCATTAAGCAAATTACCTGAATCATTGCAAGGATTAGTCTCATTAACACATGATTAGCATCAAATTAAAATAATGAGTGTTTAACTTCTGATGTCTTCCAGTTGTTTGAACAGCTTGATCAGCCACACCAGGCTAGCAGGGAGGTGGTGGGTGTCAAAGAGTCAGGGAGAAAAACTCCGAATAAATAAACGGGTGTGCTGTGGCACAGCAGAGCTGCAGCTGACAGAGAACCGGGCACTGGGCTCCCAGAGCAGCTCTGAGCACAGCCCCCTCCAGCCCAGAGCAGAGGCACCCAGCCAGCCCCACACCTGGTTACCTGCTGCCTCAGCTCCTCCACCCCTCCGAGCTGGGACGGTGACAGACACATGAAACCACAGGGGAGCCAATGCCTACGGTGTCAATGCTGCCTCTAAAATGACAGTTTCAGGTGAGGGGATACCTCCATCCTCCAGAGTGCTCATGTGCCCTGTCCTTTCCAAGTAAAAACAATGCTAAAGAGGCGAAGCCAAAATCCCATCACCAATAATCCCGGAAAGCAGTTTGCTTCAGAACCTGCCCTTTTTGAGTTGGGAATCATTAGCCCATCTCTTTTTCTGATTTTTTTGTTTTTTTCATCACCATCACTTACTTTCCCCTCTCCCTGCCGCTAATGTGCTGTTGGGACTGTGGCAAAGTCTCTCCCAAGTCTCAATTCCTTCTAACCTGCTGCAGCTTATTTGGGTTTATCTGCGCATGAATTCACAAAGTGTTCCACTGCCCCTGGTTCTGCAATGCATGCCTTGCCTTACAGAACTCCAGCTGAATTCCTCAGAGCCTGCCCTGGGCTGCTTCCAGTTCAGTTCATCCACCACGTCACTGACAGGCACCTTGCCTGTCTCTGAAAGTGGGGGGAGATCTCAACATGGAAGATCTGCAAGATGGGATCATAAATCCACACTCAGAACACTTCTCTCTCCATGAAGGAATGACAGAACATGTGCAGCAGCCAATGTTTAAGCCTCAACATCTTGGTTATTTATTCTCTGAAATGCCACAAACCATAAGTACATATTATAGACAAATCACTTGTCAAAGCTCTTCCCTAATTTAATTAAAGCCATTTTTTATTCATACAAGTGCAAAGAAGCAACTTAAACAGATAACATTTTTCACACTTGCATAAAATGAAAATAGCCAAACTAAATTTTGGCAAAGTATGTAACAACAAAAGATCCAAGCAAAGAGTCTATATGTGCCAGCTTCCATCTCTGCTGAGATATTAGCAAGAGAGTTACACACAGAAAGTCTCCTACTTCAGTTTCTGATGGACTCCTGATGCTCCGTGTCCTACAGACACACCAGTGGTTCCTATGCTGCTGCCCATCAGTCCTCTTCAACTACCTCACTGTCCCTGTTATCCACACTACTGGGAATCGCTGACAGACCAGGCAGCAAAACGTTGCTCAAGTCAGTACCCTAGAAGCATCCTCCACTATGGATCTGAATATTCTGCTGGCAAAAGCAGAGGTATCCGGAAAAAACATGGGAAACACATTTGCATCATGGCCTCAGTCCAAGCCTTAACACACACGTTTGCCTTCCATCCAACCGAGGTGACACCACAGGCCAACCCTGACAAGAAACACCTCCAAGCTGAATGCAGTAAATTTGGGATGAGCAATACTAAGGCACAGGGCTTTCTTTGCTCGAACTCCAGTTCACAAAAACTGACCAGGAGATAAAGAGACAGAAGAACTACCTTCCATCCAAATGTATCTGTAAACACCATTTTTTTCAATTAAACCCCTGCAACCACTTGAGTCTAGAGGTGGTATGAGGGAATTCTGCAGACTGGGCACAGCATCCAACTATACTGATCTTATAGCAGCATGTCCCAACAAGACCTGTTTCACATATCAGGGGCCATCACTGCTGTCCACAGTAAGCACCTCCTAATTCCATTGGTTTGTTCTCCCCACTCTAGTAAACAGAAAATCATTTATCGATTTGCCCTCCAAGTTCCAGTTTGCTGTTGTGCCACCCCTTATGGCACTCAGCATCCCATGATTTGAGTGATACATCCAGGCTCCATCTGTGTATATTATTGACCAGATTATGTAAACTATGTTTTAGCAATTCACACTCGCTTGGTTCTGCAGTACCTGGGGGTGCCAAGCATATGTTTCCCATTCTCCTCGTTCTCTGGGGCCATATGCAATCTCCTCAAGCCAGCAGCTTTCCTATAGGCCCAACCTACTGCCTAATATAAATCCGTGTAAATCCCACTGGCTGTGCCAAAGCCTGGATGCAAGCCTGTTTGTGCAGACTTTGTGGTACTCCATGTATGATCCAAAGGGCTGCAGGAGCCCAGCAGCAAGATGGGTCACTGCTGACAAAGCCTCCCCTTGCAGCAGGCCTGGAGTGGCTGGACGTTGACATTTCCTGAGCACCAGTGGAGACCTGGCAGGTGTCACCTCAACCTGGGCACGAAGCCCCCCAGCTCCCCTTCACCCCCCTCAACAAGGCAGGCAAACTGAGAAGCCAGCATGCCAGACACCCAAAAGGACTCAAGGAATCTGGTTTTCAGAACTGAGATATTGCTCTGTTGCTAGGCAAAACGTAAATGGTTTTTCTCACATTTCTGGAGAAGCCTCTGCTCTCTTCTTGAGGGCCAGAGCTGAAATTCATATTGTCACTAATGCAAAATTAGACTGACAGCATGGAGACCTGCTCCTTATTCCAAGGCATGTCTCCATCCAACCTGCTCCCTTTCTGGGAATGATACCATATACTCAAAGGATTTCACAAGAAGAAAACCAAACCTGCAGCCTGCTGCTGCAGAAGGATGATGCTGGGGCTCTGCTTTGGTTTGTTACAGTTCGCACTGGAGCAAGGGACAGAACAACAGCAGATTCCTAGGGCACAACAACCAGCTTCAGGCAAACAAAGAAACGGGTCCAGCCCATCCTCGGTGGAATGGAACAGCTGCCTGGACACACAGAAGTTATTTGGTATTCCCCTCATGTAGCCGTCCCTTTCAAGTGCTGAGTACGCGCTGGGATATGCTACTCTTTTGTTCCAAACTCCAGTATGTTTATAGCAGAGAGGGAGTTCAAATGCTTGAACACACTAACAGGAATTTTCCAGTAGTGCCAAAGCGTGAGATGACACATTCCTGTCCCTCACCTGCAAGAGGGGGTACAGAACAAAGATATCCCATGTCCTGCAGAGAGTGATTTCAATTCGGAATCACCCTCCAAAATAAGTCTCCTACATCTGTGGTAGGAGGAAGTTACAGAGCAGAACCCGACACTGGAAACTAGGCCCAAGGGTGCCACACACCAAGGGATGGAGTTACTGGGCCACGAGCAATGCAGGAACACCTGCCCAGGCTGACAGTCTGGTAAAAGCAGGGAGCTCTTGAGCAGGTTCCCCATGAAGCTGCTCAATGAACTCATCCCCTTCAGAGGAGTAAAGCACCTGCCCGAAGGCTGCCCCACACCAACATGAGCTGCACCCCATGACGAGTTACAACACAAAGTGCTCTGCTCTTCCCCATGACCCTTAATCCACTGCCTCCCACTCCCTGCAGAACTGCAGGCATTTATTGCTGGCTGATAGAAAGCAAATTACAACATCCCGAAAGTAAGCACATCTGTGCCAGCTAACACACAAAAACAGACAGGAATGCTGACTTCCCGGGAAAAGTAAGTCATTTCCTCCTTACTGCTGCTTACCTGGCCTGAGGTGCAGGAATCCAAGAAGGATGGGTTTAGTGCATAGCTCTAGCTACATCTCAGTAATTAAACAGATAACTCAGCCTAAATGTTTGCAATTTCCTCAGTCGGCGTTTGATAGGGATGCATCTGGATCTCCATAACCATTACCTTCTGCTACCTACAGGTAGAGGTAATTATCCACGAGTAAACGATTACCTAGGCTATAAATTACCTACAAAAATTTGGGCTGGGGTTTTGCCAATCACCATTCCAATTAATTAACCAAAATTGACTAGCTGGCTTTAGACCAAATATTTCCTCATCAGTATTCCATGCCAGTGCATTTGAGATGAAGGAAACAAACCAGAGAGGAGAGACAGGAAGAAATCCAACAAAGGTTAGAGAGAGCTAAGAGCAACGGAGACAAGCAGGAATGGATTCCTGGTGTTTGTGGTGAACACTCTCTGGTGCGGCACAGGACACTGCCATGGGCAGGGCTGTGCACGGTGCCAGCAGCACACACGCACGGCCATTCCTATCAAGGAAGGGCATCATGGCAATCCGTGGGAATGAGAGAGCTGAGCAGCCTCGAGCTCCCCTCCAGATTGCGGCTCCGGGCATGTTTCCAAGGGCCGTCACGGCAAGCAGGGCCCACTGTCGCATGTGGGTTGCCATGGCTGGGGGAGGGCCTAAGGCCCAAACTGCCACAGGAGCTCCCAAGTCCTCAGTGGCAGGAGCTACTCAGACCCTCATCAAACCCTGCACTTTCATTAGAGAAGGGGACAGGAAAATGTCACACCAGTATAACCAAGGCTTTAAACCCCCAGCACCGCACACCTGGCAGTTGAGATACCACATGCTCAGTCTGTGTGACAGTACACACCGAGTATTGAACAAATCTCTGTCATTTCTGCCTGAACCATCCCTGCACACCATCACATGCAGCCTTTTTACATTTCCATGTGCTCCAGAAAATTGCCAACGGCAGAAGCTGCCATTCCTAACGGAGCACTGAACCCTTTGACAGGCCCCACTCTGGCTCAGCCCACCAGGGTACCTCAGCCCAAGCACAGCAGAGCTGAGAGCAAGTTCCCACTGCACAGGCATTGTGCACCAGCCCTGACCCCCTCGGAAGTGCCACCATAAACACAGGGGCTGTGCTGCACACACCAGCGTGACACAGGGCAGTACATTGCAGCTGAGCTAAGCTGGATCAGGTGCGTGCGACCACACAACAGCCATTCATGCTGTACCTTCTCTGAGGGATACAACTCAAGAGAGAACTTTCAGAACAAACCACAGTGCAATGCTGCTTCCTTTCAGCATTTGGGGTCTGCCCTCTCAGCCTGACAGCTACAGGTGTTTTCAGATAGCCTTTAACTTTTGGGCATAGCATCACCTGGTTACCAGTACCAGACCAACACCTGTATTTTGTACCACAGCCCTTACACACAACCACAGGCTGTGTGCACAGAAATGCCAGCATTCCAAGACAAAAATTCCTGTAAGAGTGCGAAACTGAAGTCAGAAACCAGAGCTGTTCCTTCCCGACTCAGAACAACTCTTCCCCTCTGTCATAAACAGAAGCGTACAGTTAACTGAAATGGGAGCAGAATATTTACTAGGTACTGTGATTTTTAGTACTAGTTCTTGAACACGTAAGGCAGCTCATGCACTTCAACAAAGATCTAAAGCTGTAAATGCTGACAAACCCAGTGATTAGCAGTCATTCTAGACCGTTCCAGAGAACTCAGCAGGGAATTTGTTTCAAACCAAACACTCTGCAAAGAAAATCACTAATATAGATAATCTAGTGCCTTCCCCATCACCTCAGAAATTGTTTTAAAGATGCTTTTCTCATGTCACCTCCGGTTACTGATTTATTAAAAAGTAACAAGATATTTCACTGCATAAAGTAAGATCTTTATTTATTTATGCAGGCCTGTCAGTGACAGTAAAATACTGTGGATGCTAGAGATTACTGCACTCTGTATAATTAAGGGAAAGGGCAGACCTCTGTGCAAGCGCTAACAGAACCCTGATCCCGCCCAGGCAGGAGGGGTTCACAGAGAGTGCAGAGGTGCTCCTGAAGGCAGCAAAGCCCTGTCCTCTGCCACTGACCTGTAACATCCCTATGGCTTCCCAGAAGTATTCCAGGTCACAGGGTCTGTCTCTGGGAATGACAGACAGAAGATGCAAGTGGAAAACCTATCACCAGCCAACAACTCTCCAAGGTCAAAGGAAAACAATGAACAGAAAGAGCATCAGAGACAAAGTCATGTTGCCACTCAACTCACCAAGCCACTCACCAGGCTCCAAAGGAACAACTACACATGTGAGGCACATTCCAACTGTGTCCACCCTGCTCAGCATCACAGCAAAGCCAAGGCACTGGGGACTGGATAAATATCTCCATTTTGAACTCTATTCATGTGCCTATAACAATGAAGCCATCATTCCTGCTTCTCCTGCCTTGTTCTCACTTCAAGTTTACTCAAACATTTGCTAATGAACACTAAATCTTTAGACTACTCGGAAATGTTCTGGTTAATAAACTGGGGGCGTTTCATCAACCTTATTCATAACTCAAACTCATTTATGAAAAAATCCACATCAGTCTGAGAGAAAGATGTTCTGCACTCCCAGAAAGCCCTGCAGCATGACACAGGTTCAGACTGACTGAAGCATTCTGGACCATAAGCAGAATCTAATTTTCAAGAGCTTCATTTCAGAGCCATAAAATGAAACACGATTTCTGAAAGCACAGGAGCCTTCTAAAGGCTTGAGGTGCCTAAAGTGCTAGAGAGAGATGCCTCAGCTTTCTCTGCTCAAGCTCCATCTGTCGCTCCTGCTTGTGTCAGGGTGTGGAATTCCACATCTGGGCTGTTTCACGCTCACCTGGCTTCACAAGTATGCCTGGTAAGTAGCTGTGCCAAGCCAAAAGCAAGAAGAGATTACGGTGAAACTAAAACCAAATAAATATAAATAATCGGCGAACAACTACATCTACCTGGCAGGTTTTGGAATAACTGAGAAAAGCACAGACCACCCCCTTGACAACTCACAAGGTCCCCCACAACTGCAGGTATCAGCCTCTGGTGTGTGAGGTCAGGCCACGTTGCTAACTCCACACTCACCTCTGGCCAATGATACAGACAACTCTTAGATGAGCAAAGTACAGACTATTCCAAGTTAAAAGTCCAGTAGGTTTAAGAAAATGAAGTGGAAAAAGCCCTTCTCCTACAGGTCAAAATGCTCTGGAGTAGTCTGCTTCCAACTGGTACTCTGGATTTTACACTTCTAAGGGATCTAACAATAAATCCAAAATGCAGGTAAAGTGTTTCCTTCAGTTGGACTCACCCTCCAAAACTGCAGCCACAGGTGCTTCAGGAATTGCAGCTGTGGTCTGCCTTAGAATGTAAGAAAGCTCCACAAATCTGTTTTGATCTGTCACATTCCCAATGCAGCAGAACAAATAGTCCCATTCCCATCCCACAGTGTCACAGTGACTCAGAAAAACTCAAACCACTGACCAGAAAGGACAAGCTGCAGTTGAGGGTCCTGCCTTGAGAAATTCCTGACACCACCAGCCAGGCTGGGCAGACTCCAACGCAGTCACACGGGGTCAGCCCTGTCCAGCTGCCTTGGTGGGACCCTCCTTGGCACTTTGCTCACTTGATTCTTTCTTTACTCTCAAGGTCATCTCTTGTTTATCTGTTCATCCATCCCGCATCTCTCACCCCCAGGCTGGTTCCTTAACTTTCTGTGAGTTCCTCAGCTTTCAGTTTCAGGGCCTGCACCTCCCAGGGCCCAGTGCTGTTTGTGACACCCGGGGAACCAACACCGCAGTCCTTGGGGGAGCTCCGGGGACCTCAAAGGCAATAGTTCTCTGCCCAGGAGCAAAGAAGCCATTACAGCTTGCACTAGATGATTTAATAGGTGTCATAATTTATCATGTAAACCGAAAAGTGTTTCTTAATTAAGTGCGTACGTTAATGAATTTTTTAATTTGATCCCTGTAAGTATCTTGCTATACTAATTGCAATATTCTACACATTAGTCATCCGCTGTTGCCCTTGGCTATTTTCTACCCTGAGAGGGAGAGATAGAGCTTTTCAGTTGAAGTTCATTTAACTCTTTCCACCCAACAAATTAAATTTCCTGTTGTTTAGCTGGAGAGTGACAGCTGCATTCCAGGCCCAGAGCATGGGAAGAATGGCGTTGTCCAGGAGGGATGGACATATCCCAGTCAGGTCTCAAATGCAGTGTATTTGGGTTCATTTCATTACCTTAATTTACAAACAGCACCAAGAGACAAAATTTCCAACCCACACATTGTTCCGGCTTTCCGTGTATGCTTGAGCGAGGCATTAGCTTTTCTGATATTGCTCTCTCATATCCAAAATTCAAGAGCAAGAGGATGAAAATCTTGCTACTGAGCATCGAGAGAGAGGAAGAAAAGTAGCTGGAGGCATGGCACATGGCTCAACCACCTGAGGAATTTCCTCCCCAGTTGGTGTAGACAAACTGGCACAACATGCAGTAATAATGAGGCAGTTCACAAACCTGTCAAGCATCTCTGGCTATTTTACGCTGTAGCTACTTTCAGGTACCTGAACAGTTTAACAAAGTGGAGCTTTAAACAGCTCTGACACATTCCAGGCTACAAACCCAAACCCCTCTCTGCAGGAATAATACTCTGTTGGGCTATGGATGTGCACTAGAAAAGCCACTACAAACTGGGAACTCCTCACCTCTAGCAGAGAAGCTTCACAAGCAGAGCAAAGTCCTTGGACCCTTCCAAACCGAACACTAAGACAAGGCAAAGCAGAAGGGGTTTACCCATGATGAGACAAGAAGTTGCTGAGACTGAAAGCACACAGCTTCCTTCTTAGTCACTTCCCTTGTAACTTGTGAGTGCTTTTGGAGTTTGCATAAAGGAATTCAGAATTTCAACTCCACAGTGATAGGAATCTAACATGAACAAGGGAGCTGAGCCTCTTCTGGCCTCTCCAAGTTCTTAAACAGCCATTTCTGAAGCCTGTTGAGTAGCAGTCACTATACTTGGCCTGCACAGGAGAGGCAGACACACCACAAAGCCCCTCCCCACCCCACACAATTTTTTGAAACAGATGTGCCATCAACCCTCTAAGACCAAAGCAGCCAGGAGCAATGTGTGTACACATACCTGACCCATGCATGGCCCTGTGCAGGATCAGCACCTGAGCAACCCTGCTAATTCCACCTGTATTTCACACCCCTGTCAGAGTGACTGGCAAATAGGAAAACAAACAGCAGAAACCAGTGTTCTGCCTGATGAGCTGTGACTCTGGATTCTGAAGTGCCTCCCTGTAACACTTATGGCTCCTGCACTTTCTCCAACAACACCCTGGGTTCTGCTGGGAAGCAGAGTAAGCAGTGTGTCCACACTGACTCCTGCCCATGTCTTCCCCCGCACCCACCAAGAACATAAGGATAAATTCAGGCAGAAACAAGCCGGACCCATCCCACACATGGGAGTTCAAGGTGAGATCCCTCACAGAACCTCGCCCAGGTCTGAGGAGTGAGGCTGCCAGCCCTGCACTGTCTCAGGTGTTCCACTGCCCTACGACTCAGTGTTCCAGCTGGATACTTCTTGCCATACCTGACTCCATCGACATGAAGATCCAGCAGCAACTGCTCTAAGCACTGATTTGAATTAAAGCTGCCTCTGAACTTGGGAGCACAGTAACACAGCACACTAATCCACAATGCAGGCTGTTCCCCACACACACTTCTGAGCACGTTATGGCTCTGCTTCTGCAGTAAGTTCTCCTGACAAGCTCACACACGCCATTAAGTGGATTACATGGAACATGTTTAACTAGCCCAGGTTAGCCGAGGCGGCTCTGGATAGCAGTACTGCACCACTCATTCACTCCCCACTCACAGGCAGAGCCTGTGAAATTAATAGCAACAGCCCAGCATAACACACTTCAGGGAAGTGAGACTCTTCACATGGGTGGCTGTCACCTGCTTTTCAACAAATTTCAAAGTGTTGCCTACAGCATCCTATTGTATTAGATGAAACGCAGCCTGACACCTTTCTCACTGTATTACTCGACCGCTCAACTACTGAGATGCAAACCTTCCTCTTTATTTTTTAAACAAGAAAACACTGCCCAGTAACTGCCAGAGGTCAGATCTTGCTGCTTGATAGCAGATCCTGCCTGCCCAGTCCTGGGGATGCCAGAGGTTGCCAATTGCACACAGTTCTAAAAGCTCTTCTCAGGTGCCCTGACCACTACTATGGCTCTTCTCAGTGAGTTCAGGAGCTGCTCCCCGCTGTCAGTTGTTTCCCAGTCACCTCTCCACCTTCCATCCACTACCACAGCTCCATGTGAGCCATGCTGCCCCCAGCTCGCCTGGCCTTTAGTGCTAAAGGGCATCTTCCCCACTTCCAGCCCACTGCACTGCAGGTGCAACGATCAAATTAAACTCAACTGCTCTCCCCCATTACAATGCACCCCACTCTCTGCTGACCAGTACTAGGCCAGTTCCAGTAATCTCAGCAGATACCATCACAAGGAATTTCACTGGGGAGGATCGGGCCAGCCACAGGTAAACGGAGACAACTAGCTAACAAAAAAATAGTCTCACTTCTCCAGTTCCAAAATCTGAATGAGAAGTGTTAGAGAAGTGGTATTTATCTTTTGGAGAATCTGCAGAGAGCATAAGCAAGTAGATTTCCAGGACTTCCAACCACGCGTTTCTGAAGCACACTGCAGGTAGACCTGTCAGAAATCACCTTCCCCACTACACGTACCATATGTTATGAAGACACAAGTCACACATATTTTATCCTAGCGTGGGATCTGACATGACACTGTCAAACAAAGCTCACTGAGTTTGTCACTCAAGCAATCACATTCTCTTCATATTTATGCTTAGCCACTCCTGCAGATGCTGCTTCCAGTACAGATTATCTTGTCCTTTGCTGTTGCTGTGATTACCCAAAGACAAAGAACACACAAAGCTATGAACTCATGCTTCAGTCTGGACACACCAGGAGTCAGTATGCAGTTATCTCTGGGAAAAATGGATGGGCTTCTCTCAAGTGCCCTGCAACTACTGAGTGTATCTCCATCCCCAAGAACCCCTACTTCGACCCTGTACCAATTTTCACAGGTGTGAAACCACGACATACAGTGCAATACAACAGAAAGCATCAGACTCATAATACTTCTCCCTTCTATCAAGACCATCCAGAAAATACTTTGAGCTGGTGTAAACCAGTGTAACAGCACTGTAATCCCTGGAAAGATGCTCAGTTTAAACCAGTGAAGAACTTGGCCTCTGTTCCCTTGTGCGATCCCCTGCACTTGCTGTCACACCCCAGCAGCAATTGAACACAGAAGCCTTGATGAGAGAGAGGCTGTTTCACACATACCTCGCACTTCAGAGAGGGAAACCATGTATTCCTTTTCTAACTTCTCTGAGAAACCTTCGGGAAAGCTTAAGGCCAGTCAAGTACAGGACAAGAAGAGCTGCCCAGATTTTGACCGATTTCTGCAAGGGAGAGAGATGTCATCATTCCAGGGCTCCTCCATCTGCAGCATCTTGGAAGCACTTGTATCAAGGGGGCAGCAGTGGCTCAAGGTTAGGCAAGCGCTACATCTGTCTGCAGTTGTTCTCCTCAGCATCCTTCTGTTAATTTCATCCCTGTGCTATTCTTTCCAACTTGTTCCTCTGTCACAATACAACACCTACCTACTCCTGGTACAGCAATCAGCAGATCCCCATGGTTCACATGCTCTTTTCAGACACACGCCAACCTACTTGCAATCTTTAAGATGTACCTAAATGAAAATAAATCATCTAAGAGAGAAGTCCAAATAACAACCTTTCTCACGTGATGGTTTATTTTTGCCTGTTCTCTTTACCTTTTACACCGGTAACAGTGAAAAAAATCCTGGAGGGACAAAAGATTCCTCCGAATCATAAAGGTGAGGAAAAGGCAAAAAGTGAAACGTGGTTTTCTGTCACGGCACTACAAGTCAAATATCAACCCACTTGAATCCCACAAACACCCTGACTGCTCTCTAAGTCACTGGTGATTATATTTATGAATTCCTCAAAGCTCATACTCCTTGTTTATCAGTCTCTTTAACATTCACTATAGTGCAGGAACCACAGTTTCAGGGATTCAATTCCCATCCTGCATCATGCAGCCTCCTCGCTCTGACTGAAGTAGCTGTTTCTTGGCTCCTGGGCGTGTGTAAGGAAGAGTCCAAGGTCCATTGGCACCACAAGGTAACGCTGCACCCTCGTGCTCTTCTGTGGCTTTGTCCCTCAGAAAAAAGCTGTTCCCTGGGAATTCCCAGTAAGCAGGCACAAGACAAAACTCTGAAGCTCACTGACATCTGGTCGACCCTGCAGAAATGCCCTTTGACAGAAAAAAATTCAACTCCGGTGCCTGGAATAACTCCAGGGAAGTTTCCATGCCGTCATTACGCTGGTTCCCAGCATCCCCAGAGCAGATGACAGGTGCCCCAGACACTTCTGGGTCCTGCTGAATGGCATTTAATGCACAAGACATCTGATCTGCCACTGAGGGCAGCACTAAGTGGCTTGATCAGTAATGACATCTGAGCCAAATGAGCTAATTAGTTTACAGGATTTCCCCTTTCTCCCCCTACAACAGGAGTGGATTGGTGTTTTCTCCTCAGCTCTGGCCTCTCAGCAGGGTGCCCTCCCATTGTTGGACCCGTAGCTGGCATTTACAAAAAGTATTAACTGCATGTGTTGGCAAGTCTGTCAAAGCCAGCACATGTGCTGCCGATGCACTGTCAGTTCTTTGTCAGGAACAGCACAGCATCCCAGGTATGACAAACAGCTGGAACAACAGCAGCTTCCACCTAGGTAGAAAACCAGCACTGGCAAAGCAGGACAGGCAAACCTGAGGCTGTACCAGGTTCATTAACAAAGTCCAAGGGCTTCCTTGGATTCATTTCACTGTTTTCTTTGTGGCAGTGACTGGGAGCTCCAATAACACCAGGGATATCACAGTCATCATTATAAGTACACCCACCACATTCACCTTTCACAGCCATCTTGGAAGTTTTAGGTGAAAAGCAAGCATCCACTCTGCTCCCAGATTTTCAGGCTGTGGACAAAAGGGCATCTGTGCTCCCCATCACCTGCCCAGACTCCTTCTCAGGGCATGTGGCAGTCACATGCTGTTGGCCCATCGCTTTGGCCAGCCCTTGGAATGCTGAGCACCACTGACTGCTCATTCCCCAAATCTACAGCAAAACACCAATCTTGTGGAGCAGCAGTGACACCATTGGCTAAATACAAGAAGTGCAGTGGCTACGAGTTCCAGATTCCAGCACTTCCACTGGCAAAACCAAACCAGGACAGTCCCAATGAAAAGCCAGTGATCTGTGAAGGAGCAGTGAAGCACCTATCTCCAGATCCCACGTTAACAGACACTGTCAGTCACTGAAGCAACTCCCGCCAGCATTTGACAGAACCAATGTCACACATGGAGCATTAACATTAACCCAAAGCTGGAGACTGGGCCATAAATAATTCCCTGAAACTCAGTATCAAAGCTGAAGCTGGCTTAAAACTCACTTATGAGAGGTTTAAGCGGCAGCTGGGCAGAAATACTCCTTGACCTACTCTTAACACGTCCCAAGTCACTCCAGCAGCAGCTCTTCCACACTCCCAAAGCTGAAGATCTATCCCTGTGGTACCTGTGCCCCGCTAACTCCACGCCTCCAGATGGGATACCAAAGCCATGACGACCAGAAGAAAAATCCTGAGCAACATCACTGACTCCGTTCAACACCATCAGAGCCGCACATTGTCACACACACTGTCCAGCTGTCAGGACCATTTCTGGAGCACTGCTGATCAGCGGAGCTGTCTGGAAGCACTCGGACAGGCTCCACGGGCATTGTCAAGGCCTGATGCACAAGACTGGATCTGAGTGGCAGATTTTCACTAAAGCAACAGTTTTAACTAATCAGAACTGATTTATGCAATTCTAATATCCAATATTAAGCCATTCAATATGTGATTTATATAAGTACAGGTTTTACCAGGTCTTAAGAGATGTTAATCTGACTAGTACAGAAGAGACTTATGCACCCATTCCTGCAAAATAGTAGATTTGGGGCCGTCACACTAGAATTTGTAAAAATTAAGAGCAAAACAGCACATGGAACCAGCTGGATCATGGAAGTGCAGATGCTGGAGATGTGTTCAAATATAAAACCAAGTCACCCTGCACCGCAAACAGCAACCACAACTCACTCAGTTGTGTGGGGTCCTTTGAAAACAGGTACCTGGCAGAATTTCTCCCAGCCTCTCTCTCTCTGTTTTACCTGTAGCAGGGAAAGTAAGCAACAGGACAGCCCCCTGCACTTGGGCTCTGAGCACATGGGGCTCAGCTCTGGCTGCACTAGCAGGTGTCACTGACATATGAGGTGTCTCTGAGTGATTCTTTCCATAGCCAGTGCCTCAGATTGATGCATAAAATGGCTGTCATGGCATTTGTATCCCAAAGAAACTACTCCAGGAGCACTGACGAAAAGAGTGAGCAGCACTTCAGAAAAATATATGTCTTCTGGAGAAACTAATTTATGGCTCCACACCAAAACTGGGAAAAACCAAACCAAAATCCTACACCTGCTGCCTGGCCAGAGCAAGGGAACACACACAGCTCCTCGGCTTCAGTACCACAGCCACTGTCCACATGAGAAGGGCTCCTATAGCCACCTCGCTCACGGACACCGTTGCTAACAAACTGACCATGACAGCAGAGAGGGTTTGGTGACACAATGTGTCTCCTCCAGCTTCCTGCTCCTACGCGGGGCACTGTTACTCCATTGCTGTCACCATGTTGCGTGGCTCCAACTGAACAGGAGGATGCAGCCGAGGTCGTCTTCTTGCCCAGCCTGTTCCATCTCCCTCGCAGTTTCTTAGGACTGAGCAGAGTGCTCTGCACAAGACAGCATTTGTCACCTGCCCCTAGGTAACTGCACAACACAAGACACACCCTCCTCTTGGAAAGGGAGGGGGAATGCACACATGCAAAGTCATCACTTCCAGTGATCAGGTCACCTTTTTGTCTCCAGGAAGACAAACCTTTACCCAAATGAGAGGTGGGAAGGAACCTTGGAGCTCCTCTCCCCAGGCTCTACCTGTTCTGCCCTCATTCTTGGGACAATGGGGTAGAGATTGGGACACTATCACAGAGGGTGTTCCGCAGGAAGCTGCTTTCTCCCTGCCACTTTTTATTTGACTTCCATCCTTGCTTTCCCTAAGCATCGAGGCTGCAATGCCCTGAGATTTTTCAGTTGTGCTATTTTCTGAGGAAGACTGAGCCAGCCCAGCAAGATGGGTGGTGTCAAGGCTCCATATTCACTCAGTCCAACAGTGCAAGCACAGGGGCTGAAAGGAGGTGCAGAGTGGATGCTTCCCAGTTAAACCACAGGTAAGGCCGAGGAGACTTTGTGTCTTGATATCCCCAGGAGGAAGGGGGGAAGCAGGCAAGCAAGAAGACAGAAGGGATCCCAATGTACCCTTAATCTATAAATATTTAAGCAGTCCCTCCTCCCCCTCTCCTCAACAACATATGCCAGCGTCTCCTTCAGCTCATAAAAGCCAATTCCCTCCTGCTGTTCCCAAGCACCAGGAGTCTCCGAGTGGTGATTAGTGGATTACGTGCATCTCAGGGCCTGCCTCCAATCACTTTTCCCTGCAAATTGCTCAGCTCCAATGCAGCAGCACAGAGCAGAGTGGGCTCTGTCACTGAGGCCTGGTCCTCATTATGGCCAAGAGACTGCAAGAGTTTGTTTACACGGCTGGAACATCATCCTCCCAGGCAACTCATCAGCCTTTCCCCAGGGTTTCTGCTCTTTGAATGCTTTGGAGTAATCACCACCAGCTATCTACAGCTGGAGTGGCATCTCAGCAATTCACCAAGTCAACTGACAACAGCTTGAGGTAATATTAGCCCCCTTACAGGAAGGCAAGTGCTCTCCACACAAGGATGCTGGAGCTTAGCACCATTCAATAAATCAGAGCAGCATCCTGGAAAGCTTGCCATTAGTTCTGAGCCATTAATTTTTGCTGGGTCTTTGACACGACTGTTGGAGAGCACTATAACCTGCTCTCGCAAAGTTAAATTATAAAGAGCAACTTCCCTGAAGGTGCTAGTCTACTAACCCATTTAAGTCCTTGGCTAAATACCTCCAATAAATCACTGGGGAGTTGCAGGGCAGAAGGTTTCCTACTGTGCAATATGTGAGAGTGAGCCATTCCCTCTCAAAACAAACCCCAGCTGGGGCACCTTTGGCCCCAAGCAATACCTTTACAAGATATTCCACATTGTGCTGTACCAGCCAGGTGAAACCAGACATTTCACCACATGGAGTTCCACTTAACAACATCTTCCTTTCCTGTCCTTTCCACTAAGTTTTCTTCCCAAAGATTAAATGCCAAAGAGATTTATACACAGCAGGAAGCAAGCAAACCCAAAAACATCCAGTCATGTTCCCACTGCACACCTGGAGACACCACTGTGTTCTTTGAGGGGCCTCGTAAGCCTCCACTCCTTAACAGTTCCTAACACTAAGCAAAGAAGTAAATAAATTAAAAAGGAGTTATCTTGCAACCAACAGAAGTCCTGTCCCATTTCACAGTACAATCAAACACTGGACTCCAGTGTCAAAGTCTTCAGATGAAGGTCCAAGGTGAGAAGCCCCAGCTGGGATGTGCCCAGTCTCCTGTACTTCAGAAGGTGGGCTTGGGAACACTTGCACCCCACCTGCTTTCTGTGTGCAGGCCCAGACCCACCTGCCCACGGCACAGCTCTGCAGCACTGCGTGGAGCTCTCAGCTATCTATGCTTCTGGACAACGTTGTAACGTGAAATCCTAATTAAAGCCACAGAAGGAAAAAGGCCTTCCAGACAATTAATAATTGCCCTAGCGTTAGGTTAAAACTGCATTTTAATTGGGCTGTAATGAGGCAACAATGTAGCTCTGATTCCATTCCCACCGAAAAGCCTGCTCCAGGTAAATGAAACCTGGGTGTTCATAGAGACAGCGAGTGATCAACCTCCTTCCATATGGCACCATAAATTATAGAGAGGAGGTAATGAAGCAGTGCCAAAAAGTAAACATTTGACAGAACCCAGTTCCTTATATCTCGCCACAAGGCACAGTCCCACTGCCATGACATGAGCACGGGTGTACCCTTTCCCAGTGTAGGCTCACCTACACTCACAGCCATCACCAAGGAGAAAAGACTGACTCCATTCTTAGATCTACTCATTTGTTTTGCAATGGTCTCTCTCTTCTGCAAACCAGTGTGATTTCAAAACATTAACCTGAGTCAAGAGAAAGTATTACCTCAATTAATATACCACCAATTCACTCATGCCCTAATACCTAGTGAAAACCATTTCTTGAACCATGAAAATTGCAGCCATCACCTTACTGGATGTCAAACATTATTACACCCATTCCTCTGACTTTTCCAATGGAAAATGCATCTTATTCATCCCCTTGTCTGTCTCATCTTGCATCTCCTTTAGCGTCAGTGTCTATCAGCATGTTTACATCAACAGTCAGCTTTCCATCTGTAAATAAGACCTCTAATTTCATTAGTCAATTAATAAAGGAAGGACAGTCTCTTTGTACTCGCAGTCACAGTGTTGATGTGATGAAATGAAGGACTGCCTGTGGAACAGGTGGGACCCAACACACAGAAACAGAGGTGCTTCTCCTGTTCCGAGAGTTTTGATCGGAGGCCAGCTATAAAGAGCACCACTTCCAAAGGATCATACATGCTACTGACTGACATCCTGGGTAGAGGGAGCGACTAACCTAGCCTAAGTCACTGTCTGAGACACCAGAGGTTCTCTCTGGGGATGGGATACAAGAGATAGGAGAACATTAGAACATGATGACAACTCCTGGCTGACAACTCCGGCTGGTTTTGTTCTCTCACCTTCATACAGCTCTGATGCAATATGATGGTTCATTTTAGACATGAGAGTAAAGAAAAAATACTCAGCACAAACCCTGCATAGGTCACCTGCTCAGCACAGCAGGGAGAGCAGGAGACAGCACGCACAGGTTGAGCCTAGAACAGAAAGGGCTCAGCTCAGGAAGCTCCTTTATTGTAAAACATGAATATATGTGAGACTGTTTTTATTACTGTTATTATTTGCAGGCTTAAGTAAATTGTCACTTAAATAACATATTGAAAGGTAAAGCACCACCTGCTTCTGCCAGATGTTCCAAAATCTTTAGCACCACTTCTAGCACGGTGTAGTACTGAAGGAAGCACAAGACTATCCCTCAAAGGTATTTATCTCCCCAGTCTCCTACTGGGGTTTAAGGAGATTTCTATTACACAGCCTCATCATCAAAATAATAAAGGTTGTGCTTCAATTAGTTATGTAAATGAGAGCACACAATAGCACACTGCTCTTACTCCAAGGATCCGAGTGTGTCTGAACACACTGGGATACATACGATGATGTTTCCTTGTAATTCCGTTTCTAATCAATAGTTGGAGGCATCCTGAAAAGGCTTTGTTTGGGCTCTGGCAACTTTTTGGAAAAAGCACAGAAACATTCTTGTCCTTTAGAACACTGCAGCTCTCCAAGGAGCATATCCCAGGGAGCTGGCTGGACACCTCTGGCAGTGGCACACCGCAAGCAGTGCACAGACATTGTATGTACAAAAGCTTGCTACAGTGTAAAGTCCTGCAAACCCTTTTCTGCAAATAGCACTGACTTCTGTAAGCACTTCAAGCGCCGAATAACCTCATCCCTGCAGTCAGCAGCCAAAGAACTTACAGTTGTTATAAGAGTCCCTAAGTCCCCTTTTTTTTATAAGATGCCACCAGCTTGGAGGAGCTGCAAACAGCTGGATCGCTCATGCAGGCAGACAGATGTCTGTACATCCGAAAGGGAAAGACAAGTAGGGAAAGGCAACAAGCAAGCCAGGGAAGTGAAGACTGGAATCCATCATGTAGCACATGTGCTCATGGCCACATAGCCACAACCTTCTCACAGCCCCCCTGCCTGCAAGGCCTTACAGAGGACTGTCCCCTCTGTCCCTGTGAACCCGACAGCTTCTCCCGGAGCCCCCGCAGGGCTGTCAGCCTCTGTGAGTCCCCTCGCCGCTGTGATGAAAGGCAGAAAGCTCTGGGCACTCTGGAGTTCTGGTCCCTCCCTCCAGTGCCCTCAGGCTGCTTTGTGGAGCCCATCTGCCTCAGCTTCCGCAGTTGAAGAGGTCCATCAGGTACAAAATGAAGGAGCTACTAAACTAGAAAGGCCTGTCAAAACACACAAAGGCTGTCAATAGATACGGCGTTTCCCCTCAAGTGACATTTTACTTGCAAAATGAACTGTCAGTGGCCAAACATTCTGCCAGGTCCACAATTTCACTCCATCCCAAGCAACTCACCTCCACTATAAGCAAAGGTTTCTGCTCATGAGCTTTTGAGAGGCAGAACGGTCTTACAAGAAAGGCCAAAACATGGATTTTTCATTAAAACAACAATATTCAAGTCTACCTTCTAGGTATTGCTTCCTTACTGAAAACACCTCTTGGTTGCTTATTCTACTAAGATCTCAAGCCATGAAAAACCGAGCCATTACTTTCCTCAGTTTTTACTGAGGAAAGTTGCACCTGCAAGCAGAAAATTATTCCAGCTTCCAGACACAGTCTCTCATCACACAGTCTTTTTCTTGCAGGTTTATGTCTCTTAACTGAAGAGCTTTTTATTACCCAAGTCCCAAAGCCCCCAGCTGCTATTCCAACCTCTTCTCAGCTTTCTCCCTCCTTCATTTCAACGGAGTGACTGTGCCACTTTCCCAGGAGAGAGCTAATTCAATTTCTCAGTCTTTTTCACAGTTTTCTTCAAGTTCTCTGAAGTTCCACTTGACTACCAGAACAGGCCACCCCAGAACCACAGCCTTGAACAAGGCAGTCACAAGCCCTTTGGGGCACAGAAACACTTAAATCCTCTCAGTGGTAACTCCTCAGTGCTGTCCTAGAGATCCAACCGCACCCTTTAGCTGGAGCAATACCTCTCCTGCTACGGAATATCTCATCTGCGCCCTTGCTGAGAGCTGCAGTTTATTTTCTTCTGTGCCAGGAACAGAGAATAATGAGGTTCAACAGTGCAGGACTAAAGCTACTCCTGCAGGGCATAAGTATAATCACACTAGCTCAACACTGATAACCTGGCTACAATTGCATTTTAAGACTTCACAGTTAGCAAGTTTTTAATCTGGGTAATAACATCTTGCGTAGTACCTTTGCATTATTTCAGTTTCGTTATCAAAATCTCATTCAGCAACCAAGAGAAGTCTATCAGCCAGACTCATAATGTCATCAAAAAAGATATCAAGTTCATTTGACAAGATCTCTTTTCCATACGGCCAGGTTGATTGACATTAATTATATTCAATGCTTGTTTCTGCCCCACACTGCCTGTGTGTGGGTGTTGCTTGCCTTTGAAGGCTTCAATCTTCATCTTTGTAAATGAGCAAATTGCTCTATCTCACCTCCTGGGAGGTCGTGGGGGATGGATCCATCGGTGCTCACAGTCCCTGGGACCCTTGGGAAAGCCAGGTAGGGGCAGTGAGCCTCTGACCGCACAGCAGGAAACACAGCGAGGGAACAGGCTGCACCCAGCACTAGCAGCTAACTCACAGCCCCATTCCCAAAGGCCCAAACCCAGCGATTTGAACGTAGCTTCCCAAGGACTGAAGTAGACGTGGAAGCAGACTTCAGGACTCAATGCAAATATACCTGATGCACGACTCCTCCTGTTATTAGGCTTTTCATTCCCTTCCTTCATTAGATTTCTAGTTCCTCCCTTTCAACCATCTAGTGTGCTTGCCTGGCTGTCAGGAGACAAGGATTGATCCAAGTGCAGCAGATGAAAGGGTACAGGCAAGAGAGGAGCTCTGACACGCTATCCCTGCTCCCGGCAGACACGTGTGTCTGCTTGCACCGGCAGTGACAAACAGAGGGGTTCAGGCTGCCGTACTAGCCAGGACAGAGCTCAGCAAGGGGGTGTGAGCAAGCACATCTTCCAACAATACCTGTTTTAAGGCAGCACCCAGTGCAGCTTGCCATGATAACTAAATTTATTATTAACTGTGTATTTCATGATGTTAGTGACAATATGTTAATGTGATTTTTCACGTCCTCCTGCAGTGAACAGATGGCTCCTTTTACTTTACTTTCCACATCAAGTGTGATTATTTCTTGGTGCCAAAAGCCACCTGCCGCTCCCTGGTCTCCAGTCTAATTTTTTATGTTGGTAAAACACAGCAGGACTTGTTATCAGTTGGATGGCATCTTAATAAAAGGAGACATGCCAACATATTGACATCATGTTCAAGGGGAAATTTTAGCCCCATCCTGGCCCCTCCCCCAGTTTGCAAAAAATAATAAAATGAAACTAAGGAGAAAAAAAAGCCAACAAGCCCCCCCCCGCCCAGACTCCACCAGTTTCAAGATGCTCAGTCACCATTTTCGGCCCCGAGCCAAGGCGCAGTGTTGGCCTCCTTTTGTTCCCACACCGAGCACCTCAGTCAGGGCTCTGATCTCTCTTCCTGTGTAATGATAATTAGCCATAACATATTCAGAAGTCAAATGTAAGCAGGAATACATTAACATTGAGATCAGTGCCGGGGTAATTTTCCTTGGGAAAATGACAAAGAAGGACACAAAAATTAAAATACAGGATGAGGAGAGTCTCAGTATCACTTTCAGAGGATGAAGGGTGAACTCATTGGTTTGTCAGTCACGAGCCCAAACTCCACAGCCAGCTGTGGGCTACAGCAAACAAACAACTCAAGCTGATAAGTCCTCACAGCCCCTCTCCAGTGCTCTGCACACACAGCAGCTTGCCATGCAGAGGGGGAGACCCCAACCCAAACAGGACACTCCGTCAGCCTGCATTTAGACAGCTGTTTTAATGGCCCAAGTCTCCCATACCTATTGTGCTTTGACTGCTTTAGGTACAGCCAAGTCCTGGACACTGGCCAGCTGGGAACAACCATCCCAACAACCATGGAGGGGTAAAACAGTTCCTGCTGAAAACACTGTTCCAAGGCACTCAACTTCTCAAGCAAGGAGAAACAACAGCACCTGGGGGCAGCCCTGGCACACAGCTGGAGGGACAGACTGCATAACAAACATCACTATTTCCTTCAATATTCACGTGTGCCCATGTCACACAGGAGCAAAAATGGGAGGGAAATTCTCTAAGTATATCATTATTTCCAGCTTAAACAGAAACTTCAGAGCCGCACACAAAAACCGTTTGTGTCTTAAGCACTTCAAACAAGGAGTATTGACAAACCCCCGTAAGAACAATGTTAAGACACCAGTCACAGAGAGCTGCACTCGAGCCTGTCAACAGGTGACTGTTGTGAACAACTACACAGTGACCACCACAGATCACAAGTGTAGCTGTACTATCCATATTCACTATTTTTCAAACCTAAAGAGCAGCTTCTTGCTCTGAGCCACTGACCTCCAAAACCAGGTAAACTGTATTTTGTACTGGATTCAGTGTATATTCCATCAACCTGTACCTCACTACTCACAAATCCCATTACACCAGCATGACAGATCTGAAACAATTCCACTAGGAGAGCCCCTGTATTGCTCAAAGACCAAGTTGGGTGAAAAGTGGGGAAAGAAATGCTTCTGTGGAGTAAGGCATTGAGACAAAAACATGACACTGTGCCAAAAATGCATCCAGGAAACTCAGGGTAAGATGGACTTCAATTACACAGAAGACAAGCATTTTTGTCAGGAAGTCTGTATTTCATTTCTTGTTCATTCATCCAACCACCTAATGGCAAGGAAGTTAGGTCTGGAGTTGCTGTCCTGGCTCAGCTCCTGAGGAAAGGCCCATTGGGAATGCTGTGAACCATCACTGGTGTGGCTTTTGTTCCTCAACTGCCCGATTTGTGTAAGCTCCAGTCTTTTATACCCCCAACAAACTTCCACGGGAGACATGTACCTTTGCTAATCACAGCTTGATCTCTGAATTTCCCTCTTTGCAGGGTTCTCAGCAAGAGTGCTCCATCAGAGAATCTGTGTGCCACGTTTGCGTACTGGTTCAAACAACTGAGCCAGATTGACCACCTCGTGCTTTACACCCTGGTGCCCAGTAGCTGACGTGCAGCACTCTGTGCAGCTGCGGCTGATGGAAGGATTAAGCTTGTCATTAGGAATCATTTTGGTGGCTGAAAATGCAGCCTCTCTCCTGATAATGTGTAGTATCATTTAAAACAAATTAATTTCTCATTTCTTGCTGCTGGTCATAATTCTCAGCATGGGACACATCACAAATGACCTTAAGGTTGGGCATACAATCATCATTAGCAAATCAGAAAAACGGCAACTAAAAACAACCCAAACCCATTACAGCCATATTTTTTGACTCTCCTTTCCTGTAGTTTTTGAAGCTCATTTCCATAATATAATTCAAGTGATAGCAGCAAATTACAGCCCTCTGTTCATCCTTTAGGCAGCTAAATCACCTCTGTATCTTCTATTACCAAACTGGTTAATTAATAATTTCTCTACATTGCCACTAAGCAGAACCACAGTTCAATGACGATGATGGCGCCTCATTTCAAGCCCATTCTGAGACACTGAGCCATTGTTTGATGTCTGCTGTGTTGCCTACGTACACTGAAGGTAGGGCAGGACCATGTTGTCCTTGCGACGCTTTCCCAGGCTCCTCTTTCCATGTTTAGGAAATCAGAGTTGGTGGCTGGAGCAAGCAGGGTCTTGAGGGGCAGGGTGGGAAGGAGAGGAGCACTCGCTGAAACGCAGGCTGGAGATGTCAGCAGTCAGAGCTGCAGCTCGTCGGTTCAGCTCAAGGACAAGGTGTTCTGTGCACATCCCATCAGGGACTGCTGCAGGAGCCCGGCTCGCGGCTTCCCTCTCACCTGCAGGCACAGGGAACGCTGCAGCTGTTCCAGACTCTCTTGTCTCTTAAGAAGGAAGTCACAGAGAGATCAACCACATAAACCAGCTCCTGTGAGGACCAGGCTGCTTTGAATCCTCCAGCTCTCTGTTTGAGCATGGCTCTGATGCTTGTGTTATCATTTTGATATTAATGCCCATAATCTCCTGGGAGTAAGCAATCGTTTGTCTGAGTAAGCCCACGCATAAGACTAAACATTAAATTAAACTATCATCCATCTAAATGCAACATTATGCAGCCACTCTATGTGTTAGATATTGAAAATTTGTTGCTGCTGCTTTTTGGTTTGTTTTTTTTAATCATGCAGCCTAATAAGATCCCCATGAGTAATCTCTGTGCTGAGGCCTGGAGTAAATACACTCACAACTCGGTCAGTCACCTACTTTAACCTCCTGCTGAAATTACAGCCACACAATCTTTTCTGATTGTTTCAATCAAAACAAAATGAATAAACCAAACCTGAGGAGTATTTAAATATCCACTTCAGTTTGCAGTAAAACCTTTACCAGCTGATTTACAGGAGCCCAGGAGGAATTGCCTGCAGTGCTTGGTCCCTGTGTTTAGCATACATTACAGTCCCTACTGTTCCAGCAGATCCAGAGGCTACTTTTTGTTAGTTATGCACAGTTATCCAGGATCCAAACAACACAAACCTCTGACAGATTTCAAGCCACTAGGGCTGCCAAATTTTCTTAAAGCAGCCCTACTTTAAGCATGAACTTGACATAAGGATGAAGCAAAGTTTGAGTTCACAAATCATTCTCCAATGTCTACTGCAGAACTAAACTAACTACACTGAGTTAAACAACTAAATACCAGCTCTAGAGCCTCAGAGAAAGCTGAAATCCTGAGGGATTTCAGAGAAACCCTCAAAGAACAGCCCCAGCAGCACCATCAGCCTCATGTGGCACCAATACAAGCACAGGTCCACCCTTCCAGCCATATGGCATTGTAAGGAAGCTTCCAGTACAAAATCTCCCTCAAGTCGTTCCCCAGTTTCCTGTAGCCTTACACTTCGGCCTAGAAGCCAAGGCAGCCCTGACTCCCACGAAGAGGTGTCCTCCTCCTTCCACGGTGCTGCAGGAGTTCCAAAACAAGCATTTCAGAGTGTACCAACCCATCCGTGCCTTCCTGGAGCCCAAGGATCACCTTTTCACAATGTGATAGCCGAGCTAATTACATGATCTATTATTCCTCTGGAGGTGATTGTTATCTTTCCATCAGACATTGCCTTTAGCTGAAATTCATCTTCTCCACCATTACCACAAGCCCCAGCAAGTGTTCCTTTGGCAGTAGGTGAGAACCCCCTCCGAGATGTGTGTGCCCACTGGCGGGCCCAATGGACACAAATGCTAAGCACAGGGGGATACTTTTTTCAAGGTGGCCATTGAAACATCTTTGGTCATTAGCAGATTGCACGAGGCAGAACAACACTTATATCACCAGGAATGTTGTAAAGGTATGCTAATCCATCTGTACAGGTGTGTGTGCAGGCATACCACCCCTCCTCCCCCCGTAATATTTATAATTTATTTTTAATTTGCAATCAGAGTTTCTTGTTTCTTCTGATAACCCGATGGAAGCACTTGTGGTCATCTGAATCCTGAACTGAAGCACAGTCTCTGACCTACCAGCTCACTAAAACTGGTACATCTCCTGAGAAACCAAACACAAATCCTTACAGTCAAGATTCACACAGACTAATGCGGCATTTTCCTGGTCTAACATCTCAATTTTGTTTTTTAAATACCAGTTCAAGATACATCAGTTACAGATAGTATCTTGAATCTCTGTCTCTGCCTGACTCCTAGAAATTGTTTGGGATCTTTGAAATTCTTTTTCTCCTTACATATTTCAGACTGTAAGCTCTTTAGGGCAGAAAGCTTTCATTGTGCACTTAGCACTGTGAGGCCTTGCCCTCAAGTAGATTTTTAGGTCAGGCCATTACCATAATTTGAGTTTAAAAAACCGCAAAACAGAAGTTCAGTGCAGGAAGTGAGAAGTCTCCAGAAGAATGCATAGATAAAAGAATAAGATACACCTGTAGTGGTCACCATGTCCCATCAGGTGATCATGACGCATCATTCTGATGCTAGGTGAGCAGAGCCCCAGCTCTTGGCTCAGGTTAAGTGTACGCTGGAAACTCAACATTAACATTACCTCAGTGCTCTCCTTAAAGAAATTCAAGTAAAACCAACATGAGCCCACCCTGGGGTAAGTCAGGGCTCTCTCCACAGTGTGAACGAACAGGTACACCTAAGGCACGCTTTTGCAGAAGCAAGGCTCAAAGCCACAGGAGAGGGATTTCAGCTCCCTGTGGACTTGCCAACAGCTCAGGCCAGAGCGTGTGGCAGGAGCACCTGAACCCCCTCAGGTATCAGCAGTCACTGGCAGGCAACATTGATACGCATGAAACTGGGCTGCTAAAACATTCCGTGCCCAGCATAACTCAAACAACCAAATATTGTCCTTAATTACTATTCCATTTATCTTCACAAACATAAAGTACAATTTTCCTTCCTACTGGCACATTGCTCAATTGTAGGCAGGACACCACAACTGCAAATCCAACGCAAACCCCGATCAAAGAGAGGGTGCACTGGCAGTTCCTTCCTGCACAAAGCCTGAGTGCATATATCCTGGGCAAAGCCTGAGGTAGCTCCATTCAAATACACCCCACCACTGCTTCATTTCCAAAGGAATCTGAGTGCTCCACGCTCCCAATCACTTTCATAGGGTCAGAACCCTGGCTGAAAACATCTGTAAGGAACACCACTTGACCGATTAGACAAAGGCTGGTAGTGCAGCATCAAGAACACTGTCATGCTGGGATTCCAGCTGGAAAATGCACAGGGATATATAAATTTGCCCCAAACAGAAGATTTTATTTTCTGAGGAAATTGGAGGCAGGAGGTGTGGATAAAATATAAAACATGTCTATTTTACATAGACTGAAGCGGGGGAAAACCCCTCTGAATATTCAGTAGAAAGGAAAGCCTTTTTATGGTAGTGTTTCAGTCAGTAAACATTTTTCCATAAAAATGCCTAAACCAGAAATTGTCTATTAGACTCACTTCTAGATTATCCTTTGCCACAGTATGATTCCATGATCGAGCAAGCCCATGGGGCAGGAAATTCCATTGGAGACAGGGATCTATTATTTTTGAGCTTTAAAACAGTTTCAGTGACTGCTGCTCGTCAGTCACATATGAGCTTGTCAAGAGTGAAACACAGCAGCTGGAGCGGCTGGGTCTCTCCCACATCCCAGGTCTCATCCACATCCCAGCTCCAAGTAGTAAAGCTTAAGCACCTACTCCATGTGCTTGAATTGAGCTTGTTGCCCCTTTACCAGATCTCTCTGCCCAAACAGAGCTGCTGCACACCCTGCAGAACAAAGAAAACTGACTGCAGACTATCACAGCAGCACAACATTTCCAATTTCAGCTGTAGAACCATCTCCGAGGTTTGAGAAACCCACACCCTTTAATCTACTGATTGCGATGAGTGACGCACTGACACCTGTAACCACACACTACTCACAGTACCCCAAAATGCACAGAAACTGTACAGCTTATGGCATTTGTTGGACTGCCAGGTATTAACCCAGTTACAGTGGGAGGGAATGGGGAACACAGCCCTGCCCACAGCTGCCACACTGCTCCTGCTGCAGCTCCCAGCCCAGACACATGTGGCATTGCAGCACAGCCTGGACAACTCAGAGTGAATACAGAGTCTGGTTGTCCTCACGACAGGTACAGGCTGATCACTGACACGGGGTAACAGCAGAGACACTACGGGCTCCTCCATATCACAGAGCATAAGACAGGTAAGCCAGAGGTAATGTCATCACAAGCTTTTTTATTTCAAGTTCAACATCACTGGGTTTGTTTCTTCCTTATCAAATTGTTTCCAATGCACTTTTCCTACTGTCTGGACAATTTGGAGCCAGCTCTCAGTCATTTCTCCTTGTATCTAAGTTGTGGTTTGAGGGGACGTTCCACAGTAACAGCTCATCAATGCTCTGACACAAATGTATTAAGGAGCCCTTAGAGACAGCAAACAACACGTTGTGCATTGGTAGCTTTACACAGGCAAAAAGGGCTTTGCAATTCTGGGATATTTTCACCTTCCGACTTAAGTTACTTGATCCAAACAGTTCCAGAAGCCCTAAAAGCCATCACAGAGGCCCTTCAGTCTGATGGCTGTTCTTGTCACTTCCTCCCTCCTCATAAGATACTCACGGAGCTGGCCAAAACAGAGGTCAGGGGACAAACCTCAGCTGGCTCTGCCCTGGGCCCAGACTGGCTGCAGCCACCAACAGGGCTGATGACAAATGGGAAGCCAGGCTTCCAGCTGAATTTCAGTTTAGTTATTTTTGTTTTAATGTATGTGTGAATCAATTAATCCTGTCATAGAAGGGCATCGTAAACTGTGTGCCAGAGTTAATGAGTCAGACATTATCACATCATTACACCAGCTGGCATAATGTAGCATGTGTTGTTTGTCATAATATACACTGCCATGCTTAACAACCATTAATTGTTTACACGAGCAGTCATATTTTTCTTCAAAGAACCTTCAGTGACTGGGTAATATTTTGAAAGCTTCTCAAGCAAGTAACTCTTACTAGGAAAAGATAATAAAAATCATCCCCTCTCTCATGGTGCAAAATATGACAGATTTACACAATGACAATTTCATCTCCCTCACTAAAAAAAAAAAAAAAACAAAGGCATTCACATTCCAACCCGGTCCCTGAATTCAATGCCCACTGGTCAACACTGCCATAAACATTAAAAGGTGATGCCCAAGTCCCCACCGTTCTTCCTTTGCTCGGGCAGAGCCCAGAGCACCAAGTCTGAGTCTGTTCTCTGCTCTGGAAGGTACCAGAAGGAAGAAGATGGCAGCTAAAGCCTTGACAGCGTAACGCTGACACAATACCAGAACTCAGGCTGCTCTTCGGAGCGATGAACCTGCACTGCCTGACAGAGAAGCTGGTGGTTTCCTGTCACTCCTTGCATCTATCACCTGTGTTTGTCAGGTGAAAACACAACAATCAGTCTTACTTTATCATAATAGTTTGGCTGCGAGTATTTTCTTGGCGGGCTAAAGACAACATTTGGACACTCTAGGCAACAAATCCAGGTTTACCAGCTTTCTGTGAATTGGATTCAGTCTGCTTCTGGCCACATTTGTTGGCCATATGGCTTCCCAAAGCCAAAGGCTAATAACATGTTTTAGGCTGAATTGACTACAGAAGCCAGGAACAGTGAATTTGACCTGCAGGTTGCCCGTATGTCCACTCACAGATGCAAACTTTTGTTACACCAGAGCTCTGCTTTTGAACAAACACCTGTATGACACGGGTAAAGCAGTGACAAAACAACTCTAAAATCTCACTGCTGTGGAAAAGAATGCTAGCTACAGGGAAGCCTGAAAAACTAAAGATAAGGTCCTTTCTTAAAAAAATATGGAAATATGGAGTATTAATACCTCAAACAACCTTAATGTACTGTTAGTTTGATTTAAGACACCCGTGATTCCGAGAAGTGCTAAAAACAACAGATGCTGCTCTTTTGATGGGAAACATACAATCCTGTTCACTCACCTTATGGAATTCATTGTCACCATCCCCTGCTCTGCCACAGAAAGGGAAGATCAGGACCACAGATGTGGATAAGAAGACATGGTGCAGCAGCAAGGTCTCTTTGATACTTAAGCTCCACCTGCCATGTAGCTCATGCCCACGGCTGCAGAGAAAGGACTCTGTGCACCTTACCATCTATATTCCCACCTAAGTGAGCCCTGATTCTACAAAGCACTGGGGCATATGCTCATCTCCCAGCATCACAACACTGCACTGAAGTCACATGCCTTCCCAGAGCAGCATGTGTTACCTTCTGCTTGCACCTTTAGAGCCAGTAGCCAACATACAGTAATAGAGTTCACAATTTATTCCTCTCTGCCACCGTTCTGGGTCTTCCATCTCAGCATTAGGTCTAATTAGCTTTTAAGTGAGTGCATTTTCTTTTTGACGAGCAGGAAGTCAATAGCCTGCTACACACACATAAACACTGACCAACCCGTGTGTAGGTAAAACCATTTATTTCTGGTGTGGCATCAATATTTAACCCCCTGTTACATCAACCCTCACCTCCCAGTCTATACTCGGACAACGCAGTGTCACATACTCTGATGTACAGATGTCCTCCTCCAGCTTGGCTGTAGTATTTTCCTTGCCTGACAGGGCTTTTCGCAAGGGACCCTCCTTCCCAGCAGTCCCCAAGTTGTTCAGAAATCAAGCAAGCATAGGCATAAAGAATACGGACCTCTATGGCTTTGAGGGATGTGGGCAAAGAGACCCCAAGCATGTATCACCACACCTGATCTGCCATATGTCTGAGGATATATCAAATCCAGATGAAATGAAGATTCTTATTTTCCTAATGAAACCAAAGCCTAGGGAAAGTCATATCCCTCTCCTAGGTCATCTTGAAGAAATGATTTTACCTCTTAGCTGGACTTAGAGTAATTGTATAAAGGCTTCCAATCTCTGAAATCTGTAATGAAATCTGTAATCCTGACCTGCTAGATATGAGCTATACAATTACTGAGAGTATATTAAGAGCAAATAATCCATTCTCCCAAATCTCCAAACATTCATAGCTGCTGATGTAAAGTACTGCCCAAGGGTCTGCATTATAATTACTTGTGCAGCAAGGTGAAGGCCACATCTGACTCCTGCTAAGCCCATTAGGAAAGCTTATCCTTTTCTTTGACAATGTTTGGGACATATTAAATCTTTGCTGAATCAATATCTATTGTGTGGGAGCAGAAAACAGTGAGATTAAGAAAACCCATCCAAACAAGTCCAGTCATTACAATCCAGCACAGAATAACCCGTAACTACTCTAAGCAGGAAGGAAGACCCACCAACATGGTTCATTTCTGTAAACTAAACCAGGACATACAAGGTTTATCAGATATGTTGGTCAAAACTGTTATAATCACAGAGGTTTAACAGAGTAAAGGCTACTGTTTGCTTCTTCTTGGCTACCCAGAGCTGAATTCTGAAACTCAGAGGGTCACAGCGAGGCAGAGTCAGAGCACACACAGCCCCCCAGAGACAGCAGAGTGGGCCTCTATCTCTGTGCTTCACCTAAAGCTGCGCTTAAGCTGCACCAAAACAGAAAAAAGGTTTCATCTTGCCCATAAAGCTATTCAGTCTCTGAAGTTGCTTACTCAACTAGGGGTTACAAAAGGCAGCCTTACTCCAGCAGATTTCACAAGAAAGACAATTTGAGACTCAAATGTCTGTTGGCTTACCCTTGGCAAATCAACGTGAGGTATGGAAGTCAGACATTGCCTTAATCCTATGCACTATCAGCCCAAGCAAACACAAATGGCTTCAACATAGAACGGGTTTGGAATCCACCCAGTGATTCAAGTCAGCAAGTTCATTATCACTTTCCAAGACTGCTTCCTAACCCGCTTTCTCAGACAGGATCCACGCACTCAGAGCCCCAAAGGTTTTCAAGTCTCAGTACCACGCTCAGTGATGAGAGTTTAAGCCCTCCTTCACTTGGGGCTAAACTAGTAAGGGCCTTGACTGGATCAGGTCCAGTGTTCTCCCTCTGTTCCAAGACCAAGGCCTCCTATGAAGATTCAAATGCCTTATTTTACAAAGCCTTGAAGAGAGGGAAACTTCTCCAGGTAGTAATTCTGCATTAGCAGTTCAGCACAGGGAGACAGGACTGAGGCTGCCCAAGTCTCCCAGGCCCCCCCAAAGTTCCTGTGCTGGGGAAGCTGGTAACAGATTGTCAAAAAGGGTTAAAGCAGCTGTCCACATGGCTCTCCACGGCTCTCAGGAGGGTGGCAAAGCGCATTGTTTGGCGTAATCATGACACAGATCTGCATGTGTATGTCTTCAATAATTCATGTTGCAGCTTGTCTCGCTGTGGGGACAGATGTCAGTGAAATCAGTGACAGCCGATCATGCTGATCCCTCACATAATCATGGGAGAGCTAATCCTGTGGTGACATTGAGCCTTGGAACCTGCCCCTGGTGCTCATGTGAGGGTGACAAGAGCAGGCAGACACAGATATGTACAATACCTGTGTTTAAAAACACCAGTGCCTGTGCAGCAGCACAGCACGCCTCAGGGATCCGAAACTATGACCAAGAAGAAGCCACAGCAGCCGTCGAGGGGGCTGCAGGTGCCACAGAGGGGCCGTGTCACCCACCTCATGTGAAAGACAAGTACAGGTCCCACTGACAACTTGTGTGAACCCTGCACAAGTTCACATTTGCTTCAAAACAAGCCAGCGGTTTCCTCTGGACTTCCTGCTTCTTGTAATATTTTGATTCCAAACTGATCCATCATCTCTGTTCATGTCTGTCCCATTTTGGGTTACACTGGTCTGCTCCAACGTCCTAGTCACTGACAGGAGACAGCAAAGTGCAGTTGTACCCACTGCAGAGCTCAGATATTATCTCTCCAGGAGAGAGTGGCTCAGTGCTAATTAGAATGACGGGATCTCTTCATCTCATTTGAAAAATTTATTCCTGTTGGATGAAAAAAGTACATTCTTCTCAGCATTCAACGGTTCCTGTTTATTTTTACTCCAATGCCTTGTTCCAATTGTTCCACATGCTCTGTTTTGATATTTAAAAGAAGCACCTGATTATTTACAGTGGGTTTTTTTCAAATACACAAGTATTTAGCTCAGTTAGGTCAGTTTTTCTAAGTAACTGCATTCATCTTTGTTTGCTGGATTTCTGTACCTGTGCTCAACGGAGGAGATGAGCAAATCTACAGCTAACTGGATTGGGCATGTTACACATTCCATTGTTGGCACAACTCAAAATGAGCTGAGTTACACCAGAAAAATGGAGTTTTTCACTTTTATAGCCGAAATTTAAAAGCCCAAGAGAAAGCTGTATCACAGTCACGTGTGAGACTAGGACGTACCCCTATACACACGTGTGTGCCTGTGGGATTTCTGTTAAGTGACACAGACACAATGCCAGGATCACAAACTGGACTCTAGGACCTGGTATTCCTAATTCACAGGACACTGTTTTCTGCAGGTTTGTCTCTCCATCGCTGCCTTCCCCCTTGGCATTAGAGTGTGCAGAGTATTTCCCCTATGATGCCAGCACCAGCAGAAACCTCATCTCAGTTCGTTTAAAAAAAAAAAAAAAAAAGACATTAATTCCTCATTATAATCGGATCAGATTGTTTTCAAGGCAACATCCTGACTGAGTCAAAGTACCTCATTAGAGCTGCCATGCATAGTGTTGTTTAACATCATGTGCCATTTTTCTTGGGAAGGTGCATTTACATAAACATTTCTAATCACAGCCCTGTAAAGAGACACACCATAATAATTTGTGACTTTTAGGTAATATGTCATATGAATCTTAACATATGGCATTACACTGTATGATGGCAATCTTGGCTCTTCCAAGGAAACCTGGACAACATCCAGTGAGATGTGAATGAGCCAAAGGCAACAGAGAACCATATCCACGCTAATCCAGGTTTACACCTTTCATTCAGCACTCCAAGCTTCCACCAGATGGTTTTGCACAAAAGCATTAATGCCAGAAATCATTGTGCAGACTCACCCAGTTTTCAGACACATCATTTCAGAAGGCTCTGATGTGAAAATAATCCTGATAAATGGCATCAGCAATTCAAAGGTGCAAGGAACGGTCTGCAGCCTTCGCAAGAAGGTGACTTGCGAGCTTCGCCATTCCAGATCACAGCTCCTTCCTTTGTTTTCCAAGGAGAGTTCAGGGCAGGTTCTATCTATTGTAGAGCCATTACTCCCGTATCAGGATAATCAAGTACCAATCCCAGAACAATGCGTGCCAGCTAGAGTGTCCCAGGCTCCACAAGAACTAGCTGAAACCTCCATTTACAACTCAATTTCCTTAGATGCCCACAAGGAATTTCCCTCCAAATTTGTGAGATACAGCAGTGAGCAAAATGCTAAGGTCAGTGTATCAAAGTTATGTAACTGGATTTCAGGGACAGTAAACAGCTGATGCTGTTTAAATAAAATCATCTCACTACAAACCTGGTGCCCACATCACCTTCTTGCACTCTCTTAAAGGAGTGTAGGCACTGGGTCAGTCACCAGAGCTGGAGATAACAGACAGGGATGTATTACCACTTCCACCACACTTTTGTTTTTCCACATATATGAAATGGTCCTTGGAAGCTCCAATAAACACCCACAGTGAAGTGTTCTATCTCACGTCACCTGCAAAGCCTACACCTGGACCAACAGACAGCATCTGGTACAGTCTCCATCTCCACAAACTGTTAAGAACTGCACAAGGAAAATGTCAAAGCAGTTGTTGCTGAGAGGTGATTCCAGTCCCGGGAGTGACTCCCACAGTTTGCCTACACACTGGAGCAATGCCCCAGGATGGGATTTTCTTGGGGAATGGGTGGTGATAGCTTTTGGTGATCTGGTACCCTGGCATGGGTGAGGGGATCCTACAGGAACCTCTTCCACCTCAGGAAGGCATTTTGTAACCATTCCTGCTCTTCAATACATCCAGCCCCATCACTGCCTCACCATTCTTACTCACTCCATATAGTATCATGTGCTTAGAGTAACAGAAGGGTCTCTTTGTGTACGGTACCTCAAAATGGCATATCCCTGCTCCTCAGTGCTGCCAGCCATAGGGGACATGCCCCTCATGTGACACATACCAAGAGCACATATGTCAGCTTTTTATTTCCTAAAAAAAGCCCACTTCTTTTCTCCACAGCAGGATATGCATGATGAGCCAGCTGTCAGGGAAATACTGTTTTCAGTTTCCTGCCCTGCATGTAGGTTGAACAAAACAGCATATTTCACATTGTTCCAAGAGTGTGAGGAAGAAGAAAGGAAAGGTTTAACTTTTGCTGTTAGTCCCCAATTCCTTTGTGGCAGACATGGCTCCATCAGACACAATGGCTTTGTTACTACACATTCCAGGCAGGGCTCAAGCTTTGAATATTCAGCAGGGCTCCAGGCTAGTGATTCTGTTGCAGCTATGTTTCTTGTCTTCCAGGAAGCCCTTGACAAAGGTCACAAACAATTTGCTCGTTCCTCTTATTAAAATAAAGATGGAAAGCATTGATGATAGCTCTGCCCAGCAGCTAACTTCATCATCTGTAGCAGCTCCAACATATGCTTGTGAGATAATGAAAAATATAGCATTAAATACAGTGGCAGATTGAATCTTGTTTCAGGGTAAATATAGTAAGTCATTTTTTTTCCTCCTCATTTCCTCAGAACCTGTTTAGCATTAGACTGTTAATATCATCACTGATACATGACAAAACCATTGCATAATATACTGCATTTGAAGCCAGCCCACCCATAAAAGTGAGCAATGACGAAGCATGAACATTACTCAGGCATTGATAGTAATGAAATGCTCCAAGCCAGCCCTTTACAGATATTTCCATTCACCCACCTTCAAGGAACGAGGCTTTGGGCTGGGCTGTGCACCTCAGGTACAGCTAAGACCCTGCTAAGCCAGGGTCAAGTCAGAATCCCTTCAGACTTCCGTCTGCTTCTGCAGCTTCACCCGTGTCCTTGGCCCCGCAGTTGGCCACTGCTGCCCTGCTCACTGCTGAGTGTTTCCTCAAATCGTGTTCTTGTCAATATGTTAAGGCAGCTGATTTATCTTCTCCGGGGAATCTTAATTAGAAGCCTAGGCAGACTCTGTAGACAAATTGCATCTTGGGGAGAACTGGTCAGGCAAACTCTCTGGATGCTTCACCGCTGCCCTGTGACAGACCTCTCCAGGCATCTCTCCTGACCTGAGCCCATCTCAACGGCCAAAGGCCTTTTGCCTCCAGAAGCTCCTTAAGCAGATTCTCACGCCTCTTTAGAGCCAACAATTCCAATAAACTTCTCCAGCGAGCGCATGGTGGCTCCTTTCTCATCTTCACGAGGAGTGGCAGTTCCCCTCCATTAGCCCAGTGAGGCAGGAGACCAGTGACCAACATGTCACCTCTATTCCCAGAGCTGGATGTTCTGTGTTTCCCATTCCTGCTGTGCTGCTGAGGGTGCAGCTTAGACAACTTGTACACCCGAGAGACACAACCCACCTAACAGCTCCGGAAGGCCAACATTCCAAGTAAGCAACAACTTTTTGTGGGGTGCAGGTGGTACAGTGTTTGTGAACTGCTTTCTCAAATGAAACACTCTATCGACATTTATGTTTATCTACTTTACATAAAGAGTTCCTGCATTATGGACATTTAGTTTGAAGTCAACATCTTGAATCTTGATACTTGACCTCTCTTGCCCATTTCCTCCCAATTAAACCAATGTCAGCTCTGGGCGTTGAGGAAGCCAAACCCACATTCCTTACAGGCAGATCTTCCAGAACTCCACCCACAGCCACATTTGACAAAACATTAGGCTTTGAATGAGCCACCAGTTATTTATTATTTACTAAAGACTGTTCTAAATACTTCAGATCCTATGATTAGATTTCTCTAGTCATGTTAGAGCAAAAAAAAAAAAAAAGTTCTTGGGAATTGCTCAAAGCTATTTCAGCCAAGAACTTACAGACACATACAGATCCCTGCCACTTCCATTCCCGTTGCTGTTACCAGCATCATGCAGCTATCATGCTGTCTATTCATATACCATGAGAAGCTATGAGATTCATTAGCCCATACTGCAGTTGGAAAAACTGAGACTCAGCAGATCAGGCTGCCTGCTCACCCACACTAGAATGGCTGTTAAGAGCACTTAGGCACAACCAGGCATCAGCTGGGACAGGGACGTACAGGCAACACAGCCAATGGTTCTCGGCTCTGAAGGCAATCACCCAGATTTGCCTGGTGAGAGACAAATCCAAGGCAGGAGGAGGAAGGTGGGAATCAAAGACCAAGCCCAGTCTGCAATGGCACGTGCAGACTGAGCTGTATGGACCACACCATTTAAGAGTTGGACTCCATGATCCTTGTGGGTCCCTTCCAACTCAGAATATTCTGTGATTCTGTGAAACTGTTGCTCCTGTAGCACTGAATTCTGTTCACTATTTCCAGCTGAGGAATTGATCTTACTGATGAAAGCAGCTTCCCTGCGTGAATGGTGTCAGAATCCCCAAGTGCCCCAGGCCAGCTGCACAGCACAGAGTCTCACACCAACCAACTGCCCTTTGCCTGAGCCTGGCTATTTCTGAACAGCAGAGCCCATCTCCTAATTTCCATGGAATTTATCTATCCATGAGCATTTATACACATTTTCCGTGTGCCCATTCCATCTCACAGCATCAACAGCGACTCCCTCACGTACTCCTGACAGATGCCATCACATACGCCTAACCAAGCTGCTCTTTCCAGTCTTGTCGCTTGAGATGGGTGTTGCTGCCCCTAATCCTGCTTGTGCCCTCATTCCTCTCCTCTGTCTCTGTTTGCCATCTTTTCTGTGCCTTGCACAATGCTTCCCTGCTTTTACGAGAAATAAAAACAAAAAAACACACTGAGGGAACTTGAAAGGAAGCAGCATTTCAGCTGAATTTCAGCACTATTCTGTACCTTTAAAACAGTATTTACACTAAAACAAGTGATAGGTTTTGAGTTGCAAAAAGCAACTCTGATGCAAAAAGCCCCCGTGAAGAGAGCCACAGCACTCTGGACTGACCACACAGCAGTAAGAGGCAGTTCCAGGTGACAGTGTTCTCTCTCAGCCTATTCCAAGTACATGCTAGCACCAACAGAAGGCAAATCACAGAAAATCCCAGAAGCCCAACTAATACTTGGGCACCTATGGACAAGCATTACCTTACTAAACCCAAGTTAGGGCACGCTCACATACACCAAAAGCACCTCTGCACTCCTTCCCGCCTCTCCAAGAGCTAGAGGGAAGGCTGATGCAAGGGCAGGGTGAGGAACTGGCCAAGCCAGAGTGACAATGCAATCACACAATCACCAGTACGGTGGTAATCTATCACCAAGTGCTGCTCAGACACCCCTCCTATTAACAGCCAGCCACTGACCTTAGAGCACTTCACAAGTTATCTTTTCAAACATCTATTTCAGATGTTTCCATCCCTTTAAGCCACTCCTGCTAGTAGCCAAGTGGGTAATTGCTCTTTCCACCTGCTATGTAAATTGACTAATCACAGGCAAGCAGAAGGCTGGTTCATATGCTGAGGGGGGAAAAAAAAAAAAATCTGTATCAACCACTCTTTGTAACACCTGGGTTTCACAAAGGTTCCACCAGTGCTAAACCTCCAGCCTATGCTCCAGTTCCGAGCTTAGTTTTCCTCTGGCCAAAAGGGAACAAGCTTTCACAAGGCTTTTAAACTCCCTGCAAATCACAGCACAAGGAACACAAAGATGATTTTCTTCATTTCAACCTAACACAACAAGCATTCCATCAGGCATGCAGAGCTACACAGATGGTTCAAGGGAATGGACCATCTTTCAAGGGCCAGTTGCAAAGTGACACCATCACTTTGTCACTCCAGCCTCCCACTTAAGGCAGAGTTGGAAGTTCTTCATAAAGCAGCATTTTGCAGATGGTAATGTTTACACATGATGTATATCACCTTTAGGGAACCTCTGAGGTTGTACAGTATTAAGGATGTCCCAGGCACTGTCATCCATCACAGGATCAAAGTGAGAAAAATAACCACTTCGGTGGAGACTCAGTCAAGCTCTCTGTACTTTGACAAGAGGTATGGAAAACTCTCCCGCACTCAGTGAGCCCAGGGAACATCGGCACAATCCATGAAAGCAGCAGCAGTGTGCAGCCCACCTCAAACAGAATGACTTCACCATTACAGACTACTCATCCACTCCTCACAGAGCGCCCCTTGACAAGACAAAGGCACATCTTAAATCTTATCTGATGGCTCCCATGCTTATTCTCCCACCTGAGAAGCTGAGGAGGTGCTGTTTTCTGCCCCCAGGAACTTAGTGCAACTCTCAGACATCCACAGGAAATCCTGTCAGTGGGGGCTTAGCTCCTCAGCCCAGGAGCACGGTGGTGAGACAAGCAAGCTGCAGGTGGCAGCTGCCCAGCAGGCCCCTAAACAAAGCTGTATCCCTGTAGAGTCCCACGGGAGCTCTGGATCAGTACAGGTTCCTGTCCCACTTTGGTGACCTGCAGAGCCATGAAGCTTTGCCAGCAGGTCCCTCCTTGGGCCCCCACAAGGTGCTGCAAGGTTCACTAGAGCAGGAACCACAGCGACAGGATCTCACATCTTCAGAGAAGGATGCAGACACTTTCCTCCCTGGCACTATGTACCCAAGCTCACTGATATTCAATTCTTTTGAAGCATTTTGATTGAAAACTTCCACTTTATTACCTACACCCCCCCCCCCTTCCCCCAACCTGTGAGGGACTGCAGAACACCTCTACAGGCCAGTTACTGCTGTATGGTCCCAGCTCAGTGGAAATGCTTCCGGTTGTTGCACACAGTGCACGGAAAACACACAGCTTGCTCAAAGCATGACTCTAGCAGCTTATGGCCACGTGAGGGTCAGCATTCCAGCAAGGCTCGGGATAGCTGCGGCAGAGCAGCACAATGCCACGGTTCATTGAGGTTTTCCAAAGAAGGCTGGCAGTGCCTGTCACTCACCACAGCAGCAACAGGCAAGGCAGAAGCCTCACCTGAATGATACCAACACATGAGTGTAACACAATCAACACACACTACCTGTAGCACACAGTGGGCCTCCCTTCACTTACAGTCCGAAGTCAGGCACTACCTGACTCCCGGGTCAGGCTAGTTCAGAAGTAAAGCTTTACAATTAAGGACTAAAACCAAGTCTGCTGTGAGCAGGAGCACAGCCAGTCCATACAAAAACAGGTTAAAAAGCTGGCTAAACTCACTTTCCTTACTCTCCCTAAAGCTGCTTATCCCAAGGCAGCAGCATTCACCCCCTCAGTCTGCCTTGAGGTAGTAATTCCTTCTTTAAGTTCTGCCATGGCCTCTTCCTCTCTCAGCTCCTTGTTCTCCTCTCCCTCCTCCCACTCCACCCATGCAGTAAAAAAAAACCAAACAACAAAACCCTCAGTAATCTTTCCATCCCTCCTGCAAGCATGTGTTCATCTCTTTATTTTTAAATGTTACAGCTTCCCAACATCTGTCTCTGTGTAGTATAATCTTACTGATGAAATATTTCATGTTTTCCTTGAGCCCTCATCAATATGTCTCCATGTTATCAGCTTAGCAGATGGAGACACAGAAGGAATAACCTCAGCTTACCTGGCTGATTTCTTAAGTACATAGTTACTATACTCCAGGACAAGAATCACAATTATTTCATCAATACAACATGATCTCTCTCTGTAGCAAACTAAATGCTCCCTTCTGATATCACGTATGCCTAACTGCATTGCAATCTTTCCCTTGGATTCTCCAAGTTCCTGTCACTGAACACTAGTATTTCCAACTTCATTTCATACAGACTGAATAACTCAAGGAGACACCAGGGCCACCAGAAAAGCCACCTGTCTAGCCAGAAACTGCACCTCCTTTTCTCATACTAGACCCCACTCGTACTGGGATCTCCACTGCTCTTATCCAGGTGACTGCTCATTAAGTACATAACGAAATGCCACCGAGATTCCTCCAGGATCTCAATCTGCCACGATGCTGTACAATGCACATATCCAAAAAAACATCACCATATTAACACTCTTCCCACTTGCACTTCATGTTTTGGAGGTTCCTGTCTTCTCCATGTAAAGCAAACTCTCCAGTGATTATAGTGAGCAGAGAGATTTCCTTAAGACCACTTCACCACTATGGAACTCGGTCTCCAAGAGCCTGCTTTCCCTTTTGACATAACTGGATTTTGTGTTAGCCCCCTAAAGTAACCAAAGACACTTGATCATAACATTACCATAACATCACCAGCACCCGTGAGTGACTAATAAGAAGAGGCAAGTGTAGGTCTCCTGTCTTGACTGCCTGGCTGTTCGTACAGCACAGAAACACTGCTTTGCAGTGTCACCCAAAGAAGCCCTGATCTGAGCACCATGGTGACCATCACTTGCTGCTCACCTATGGCAAGTACCAGCCCAAGGCAGAGCCTGCAGCCAGAAGGGTTCTGGAAAAAGAAAAGCCATTCATTGCATGAGCTCAACACGGGTTTTGGCCAAGTCACCAAACCCACATCAGCTCATTCGAACTCAGCCTTGGCCTCACACTCAGCGTAGCAGCAAAACCTAAGTACTATGAAGTAAAGTATTCTGAAGAGGAGGTGTACTTAGCAGGAGCAGCATTCCAACACAGGCCAGCCCACCTGTCTGCACCTCCACAGGCACTTACCACGTCCCCTCCTCTTCGTGCCAGCACAGGGGTCCCAGCGCCAGCCCCTGCCCCAGAAGGGCATAGCCCTTGGTCCAGGGGCACATGGGCAGTGCTGCTATAGGGAACCCCAAATGCAGAGTCAGCACAACTTGAGCCCAGCACGCAACAGCTCAGCCCAACACATCAGGGAATGAGTGCTCAGCTGAAGGGTATTTGCTCTATGTTAGGCTGGGGGGAGGGGGTTTATTTATTTGGTTTATAATCCTATCTGAATAAAGGTAAACACATAGGGATTATAAATGAAATAAATCTGAATCAGAATAGAATGGGGGTGGGAGAAAAAACATCTCAAGAGGGTCAGGAGATAATGAAGATTATACCTCAATATTGGGATTATGATGTTAGTTCTTTATTTCAATAAAACTGGATAGAGATCTTTTATATCAGGGACAGAGCTTAGCTGTAAGGACAAAGTAATCTTCTGGGAATTATGCACACAAGCTCAACATCATTTTTATTGGATGGCTGATGAACTGGAAAACTCCAGTATAGCCTGGTTTTAATTTGTAATCTTAATTTTCATATAAATCAGTACAGTTGGAGGAAGGGGGGGCAGATGTAGAGAGACTCTGATACTGTGCTAATATTGCAGCACTAGGACAGCACATGCATTAAGGCTACAACTATAACTCATCTAATATCTGATCCTGTCTTTCTGTCTATCCATCTGTCTTCCATACTCACATCAATCTATCATTTCCCCACCAAATATCTCAACAATGACCCAAAAGCAGAAGAGACTCAGTGTAGCACTTCATCCACCAAGGACCATCCACAACACACCCACAAAGACGTATCTGCTCACCAGCCAGAAGGTTCAGAGAAGCTCCATATTTTAGGATCAACTCCATCCTGACCGTCTGCTCCAAAATAAACCGCCACCAAGCAATAAGGAACAACACTCTATTTGTGGCTTTAAGGCTGGAATCACCTAAACATGCTGCTGAACCCTGTGGGCAGTGAAGTCCTGACCACCAGCTGGGCTGAGGGAACACATTAGGCAGTAACGGTGCAGAGACTCATGTGCCTCAAATTTCAGGTTAGACATCTTTCATTTATACAGCGAGATGTACCTTTTTCTTCTGAGGCATAAGAAAAGTTTCTCCTCAGTCCCAGAAATATTTTCTGTGGCATTTTGCTGCTTCTAAACCCCACTGGACACAGTAACAAACAATGGCAGACTCAGCTTAAGCTACAGGTCCACATCCCAGGTATGGGATAGGGGCTATTCCTGCCTGAGCCTGGATGGTCTCCACCAGCAGGACACCTACAAGAGAGCTCAACTGGTCCCAAAGGACATGGGTCCTGTTTAAGGTCACACAGCAAGGTGGATGTCACTTAAACTGCTGGGGCTGGCCTATTAACATTCAGGTCAAATTCCTGGCCTCTGAGACATGGGGACTCCAACCTCCAGGCTTCTCCAAGTGCTCACTTAACCCAACTACAGCACCAGTGAAGTGGATATTCTGCCTCTCCCCACCCCCAACAGCATTTAGTCTTTGCCTTAATCCACTCTTGTCAACTCTTTTTTTCTGCAGAGTTTCTTTCAGTTGTTTCTCCTGCCTTCATCAACTCTTTCTTCAGGAACAGAAGAGGGAAATAAGAGTGAGACATGACTGTGCCAGAGCAGTCATGGGCCTTATCCCAAGAACAGAGCACTGGTCCCCTCACCAGCTCTGTCACATGGAGTTCACGCGCACAGATAGCAAGTATTTCCTAGCCGACAGTTCCAAGCTGCACAGCCATGAGCAGTGACTGACTGCCCTGGAATTGATTTATTCTATCTTTAACACTCAGTTGAACAAGCACCGATTTGCAATAGCCACTGCATGTATTCCTCTACCTTCTTGAGAAGTAACAAACCCACAGCACTGATGGAACAGCTGCTTCAATAAGGGCAGCAGTAACGGAAGGAGCTCCCAGAATTCCACAGCACCTGAGTATCACAAAGAGATTTCCAGGGGGAAATTGAAATGCCAAAAAGATTTATATTTCCTTACAGAGATATCCCACAATCCTAGCCTTTAAAACAGGGCCTATTGTATTGGTGCTGAGGCAGAGAAGAAAGAGCCACCAAACTTCTTTCACTCCCCAAATATACAGCAACTATAAAAACACAGAGAATGGGCAAAGCGAGCTTTTACGATCTGCCTGATGGCAATATGGTGAGTGAATGACAGAACAGAGTCTGATCGACTTACATATAATCCTGAAGAGTAAATTTCTTTAGTTTACCTCTCTCAGGAATGCCTTAAATCAACTACCACTTCTGCTCTTATTTCCAAGATGACGTGGTGACATGCTGGCAGAAATACTGTGCAAGCAAGCAGGACAAAGGGCTCATTTCCCTTTCCCTGTTCCTCCTCCTTCTCTTCTGCCACATACATGTCTCTAAATTCTTTCCCCACCTCAATCCTCCACTCAGAGCCAACAAGTCACTAAAAGGAGCGAGCAGCAGCAGCAGCCACAGCCATGCAATCAATCACCAGTGAGCCTGGGAAAAGTGTGGAAAATCCTGCCTGATATAATGCCATTGCCTCAAAGCAGAAGATCGAGATGTGTGATGACATCTGATTCGGGGCTTCCAAAAAGCCTCCAAATGCCTCATCAGACCATCCAGGAAAATTAAGCAGTTGTGCACAGACAGACATTCTGGCTGCAAGTTAGACAGAGGGACGAAGGGAGGGGCACGGGAGAGATTAGGATCAAATGGTCAATTAATATAATGGCTGGAGATTAAGAAGGAGGTGCCCCAAGACACTAAGACCAGAGTTATTTACAGTCATTAGTCATGATTTAGAGAAGAGGCTGAAAAATGAGGTGATGACCTATGCAGATAATACCAACTCATTTGGATTAGTCCAATCTAGAGACTATGAGAAACATGGAAGAGGTGAAAGACAGAACAATTAGAGCAGTGAGCAAGGAAAGTAATGAGCATTGGAACCAGTAAATGGAACACTCCTGTGCCAAATTCCAGAGACTACTGCAGATTTGAAAAGCCAGGCAGGCTTCTGGGACAGTTGGACAAGGAACTGGTGTCTCCTAACGGTACAGACACGGAGGAACAGATAAAGTGTGCAGTCATAATGAAACCTGGCTCCAGACACAAATGTGACAACAGGTTCCCTGTCAAGGTTTTGGATTTGGTTTTTTCCTATGACACAATCATTTCAGAAAATGATAGAGAAGGTGACACTCAGGAAGGCTGAAAGGCAGCCACACTAAAATTCAAAATCAAAATCCTCTTTAGTAAAATATTGCTGTTTATCCTCCAAACTCACTGTACCCAACTTTGTTATTTTTAAAAATAAAACTAGGACAACTACAAGTTTTTCCATATCAGACAGTTGCCACAAGCAAGATTTTCTACTTGTGTCTAAAAATAGCCATCTATCAAAAATGCTCACACTTGATTTTACGACTCTGTCACTTTGTCCATTCTGGAATGAGGTTTTTTTATTTTTAATGTTTCCCTGGAATATTCAGGCTGCTTATCATCAGCAAGACGGCAGAGGATTGCCGCATCATTCAGTGTAATGTTCTCGTGTTTCTGCTGCATTACTTCCTGACAGCACAAGTATACAGAACGTATGAGACTTCCAAGACATTAATTTTATCACCTTGCTATATCCAGGTATCCATGGATGACCAGTGATGTTAAATGAACAAGTTAGAAATGCATGTCAAAACTAAAAAGCAAGCAGAGGAAATCTAGTGGAGAAATAGAATTCCTTCTGAAATGACCATTGGTTTCTCACTTGGAGGACAGAAGTGAAAGCTTCTTAATGGTGGGAAACGATCCATCTTCTATCAGTTTTATGCAGTATTTTACAGCCTTCCTGTGTTCCTGTTGTTTCCAACCGTTTTAGCTTGTTACTGAGTTAAGAAAAAATCTTCTGGCTCCTCTGCCTGCACTTCTCCTTAGCCCATCACACAACTTGTCAGCTGTGACCAGGCCCTGAGCTCCATCCTTAGCGACATCCCAGAGCCCCAGGGATCCAAGCACATCCTTCAGAGCGAGGCAGCAAAGCAAGCACTGGCACTGATCCATGACCATGCCCTGGAGGACCGATGGTACACAGGGTGCTGGGAGCAGGACACCTCAGCTTCAGGTCACCTCAACTCTTGCAAGCCAGCTGGGAGGTTGGTCTTGGCCTCAGGTAACTCTTCAGAAAAAGTTCTGGGAGAAACAAGAGACCCTCCATTTGCACAAGTCTCAAACAGGCTGCAGATGAATGGACATCCCAACACATCTCATCCCTGATGGAGGATGGAACAGTTAATGGCCTCAAAAAATAAACTCAACACACTAACTTGCCAGAAATGCTAAAAATCCAAACCAGCATTCACTCATCACAAGTTATTTCTTGTTCTTCTCTGTGCACTATCCAACTGCATTGTTTGTGGCAATCTGAAACTAAAAAATTCTGATATGAGCTGAAATGCTGCTTTTCACAAGCCTTACGAAGACTCACTGGCCAGAACAACCTTGCAAGTGAGCTGCCATTGTGAATAGAGAACAGAAACAATATTTCTCCTGCTGCATCAGTGATCCGGGCTGTATGATTTGGTATCCACTGTTTCCAGCCTAGCCCAGGTTTGATCCTTCCCTCTGCCAGAGGCTTAGCCCATGCATAGTCTCAGTTACAGCAGCAGTCAGGGTTATTGTGCACTGTCTGTTCCTGGTATTAGTTCCTGCTAAGTTCCCATCTATGGCAAGGAGAAGGAACTAAAAGCTCCTTTGGGTTCCAGCTGTTATCTTCCCTCCTTATGCCATCTTTTCTTGCAATTTCAGGCTTGTTCCTTCCAAATGCGCTTAGTTAAAAGCTTTTCTTTTGGCTCTCAGGGCAAAGACTTCAGTACTAAGTAGCTTTCCCACTGTTTCCATCTAATCTTCCTATTTATCAACCTGGAGATTCCTCAGCTTTGCTAATCTTTCCTGAGAGCACATAATCCTGAGTGATTTCCTATGGAAGAGAGAGTTAACCAAACTGCCTGATAATTACCATTTGGAACTTCTGCTCTGATTTTGCACACTATGCTCCAGCTCAGCCAGGACTACCATTTGAGAGCACACAACTGCAGCCTACACTCAACTCCCATTCGCTCCTCAAGTATTTAACGGGACCACATCCTAGCGTGGAAAAAAGCAATTCCTTGTCATCCGCTTCACTCCTGCTTCCTTAACAGGACCACGTTATCTGTGGTTGGCAGCACTATCCAGGCAACAGTTTTGAGGGGGGGGGGGAAGCGTAAAGGTAATTTTAATGAGAAACTAACCACCACAGCACTTTTCTCAAAAAGCTGCCCACCAGGCAAAGCAACTTTCCTTACTGCTGCCGCAGGCAGTGGCTTGATCTTGGAGGCAGGACTGCCTTCTGTTCTTTTTACAGACTTAGGAAAACCTTCTCCTTCAAAAATGCTGGTTGTTCTCCTCTAAAAAGGGTGAGCAAGAACCAACTCCAGCCCTCATGCAGCTGGATATGATAGCCATGATATCCACCACACTATCTTGTCACCAAAACTCCCACATTAGTCTTAACCAAAGTAGACCTGTGCTATTTACTTTCCCTCTGCTCAAGGGGGGAATGGCAGCATAATCAACACAGACTTTCAGATGGATTTAAATTGAAATAGAGCAAATTATGTCGATTTACTCCTTAATTCTATGTAAAATACACACAGCAGTCCCAGCACTTCAGTACTAGGCTGAAGACAAAGTCGTGAACAATATAGACATTTAGGCTTTTTTGATACATATGCACATAAAATATACATATGGGAGTGTTCTTTCTATCCACGTGATTCCAAAGCACCTCATCAGTCACCCGGCTGTGGGAGGCAGGCACTCCTGTACCCCACCTTCAGCAGCAGGTAATCCTGTCCCACACCACAAGTCTCCTCCACCTGTGTACAAGAACTGCTACCTAGAGAAAAACTGCTTTCCCTGCCACCACAGTGGAAAAAACCAGCTTGCACAAACCGGGCTTTTTGCTATGACTTCCTGAATGTGAATCAGCTTTGGCCTTAACAAGGCACTTTCCATTGGATACAGAAGTCCTTTCACTCAGAGGAGGCCAATCCCACCCTCAGCAGAGCTACAAATGCCACATCAGCAGACACATATTCAGCATTGCCATCTTCCTGTATCAAAAGACAGAGTAAGCAAAGGCCAGGTTGTTAACCAACCATTCAGGCAGTTCACAGGGCAACTCACAAGTGCTTAAATTAGTCAAAAGAATTCTACCTTCCCTATTTCTGACTTTATCCACTGTTAGCATACTGCCTGGAGAACCACTTCATTTTTGCTTTCTTCCAAGCAAGAAGGGAGACACAACTAAGCAACAATTTCAATGCCCACCCCCACCCTCCCCAATCTCTGTACGATATCTTTTTAATCAAGAATCACAGGTTAATCCCAGCTTTCAAAATAAAATAATCATAGAACATTTTATACACTACACTCATTCCAGAACATGACACGAAAAAACCTAATCCTGTAAAACCACACAAATTTCTGATCATCGTATAGCAGGTAAATCAAACCTGAAATGAAAGGATTAGAAAAGGTTGCTGTAATTCTTTTCTGTTAAATAACACAGAAGCAGATTTAACTGAATCTTGCTCTGTAACTCCCATCTGGAAAAGCAGCACTAAAGGAATGAGCAGGTTTGAAGAATGCCTTTTCATGACATCTGTAAGGTAAAAACCCCAGCAATTGGAGCCCATCCTAATGCATCATCCAACAGCTGTCCTTGGCATGCAACTGCAGTAGCAGTGATCGAACCCCAGTCCTTGGGACAGCCACACCAATCCGTACAACTTGTGCTCTTCCAACGCTGCCTGTCACCTTCCCAACTTCTCCAACGCAGCTGAGACCCAGGGGCACAGTTCGAGTTTTGTCTGCCCTACCTGGCACCCACCTGTTCTGTCCATTAGCACACCCCAGTGCACAGGGACACCATGGCCTGTGGCACTCCACAGACTAACCAAAGGACACTCCAAGGTTGCTGCTCCGAGATCCTTACCCTAAGGATCAGCTCCACCTCCTCCACTCTCCTCTTTTCATTAACACACACTCACAAAATGCAGACCTTGTGCTAGCTGCCACTGGAACCTGACGGAACCCTCGGGAACATGGTACAGATAGGAACTAGGCATCCACTTAGCTCTGAGGCACCAAAGAACAAAACCTGAAGGTCTTCCTCTTCATTAAAGATGATCCAACACTCCCCAAAGCCAAGAGATCACCCTTTAGTTGCTTCACCAGGATCTGAAGCATCCCTGTGTGGGCAGCACAGCACTGCAAAGCATCACAAGGGAATTTCACCCTGCATGTATGGAGATACAGCATGCACAAGTTATTTGTCCTGGTTTTCCTCAAACCAAGGTGGGTAGGAGGACAACAACCACTCGTGTTTTAAGTGCAACTTAGACTGTGCCTATAACCCTCTTCTGTAGTCATTTCTAAGCATGGCCTTTCCAATACTTCAGTGTTCTTAGGAAATACCCACCTCAGCAGCCACCTCAGGAAAGCAGCTGCTCTATCAGTCAGGCCTAGAAGTATCAGGATAACGGCCTGTTCCAATAACATCCATACCTACCTCCCTGCAGCCATCTCACCCCACACAGGAGAATAAAAGCATAGATACTGCTTCTCCATGGTACCAGTATCACAGGTTTCAGCACCATTCTCCTCCTAATAAAGCCACCAAATGCCCTGACCTTGCATAAGATACCTATTTTGTTTCCGTGCAACATATTAATTATTGTCATGGCACCTCAGTTTTCTCATGAAACCAGTAAAGCATGAAATGCCTCTGCACAGTATACTATTTCAAATTTTCTGTCTCATGTGTTAATTACTTCACTGCTTTTCTTCATTTGGGGTGGGGGAAATTAACCAATAGGCCAAGAAAAGGAGCAACAACCTACTGTACTCCTCTACTGCCCATTTCACAGACTTTCCACCCATTTAATACCCCTTCTCAAATTCTAAACTACAATTCAGGAACTAATCAGATCCATTCCATTCCTGCAACTTATTAACTGGAGATGCTACAACCAGGAAATGCACCGTTTCTTTATTTGTTTTAAAACCCTATGAGAGCCATAAAATTATGCACACCTGCACAATGAAAGCAATGACCAAAACCAAGTTACCACTGATTCTGCAAATAACCAAGATGAACTGTCAGGAAGTAAAAGGTACCAGTGCAGTTAACAAAGGGCAAAGTGCTACCTGATGTATCCTTTTTTGTTTTATTTTCAAATAACAGAGACAAACAACTAGTGAACTAAAAGTAGGAAAAAACATCCATCACAGACCAGACCCTGCCAAGCCATCCAGCTCCAACAGCCACTTTTCCTCACTAATACTTTAGGAGCATTGCTAACAATCCTTCATATGCAAAGATGATCCTTACTCTCAAAGGGCTGAACCAGATCCTGTCCACAGAGATTCTGGGGCCTTTTTGGCTTACTTTTTCCAGAGTCATTGGAAAATTGTGAATGAAAACCACACATTAAAAAACCTTGAAAGCTAAAGATTTTAAATTATCCCTACTTTTTGTTGTGTTAAATACTATTCATTTAGCCCCAGCTGGGGACGTCAAGGGTGACATTTTGTGATTCAGAAGCCACAGAAAGCCACAATGGGTTTTCTGTACTTTACAATTAGGAATAAAGACAACCTGGAAGACTCCAGCCCAAGTTTTCTCCAACAACACACCTCAAAGGGCTCCAAGAGCCAAAAAAGTCTCCCTGCACAATACACTTTAGTGTCATTAGTTACTGCTTGTTTGCAGAGTGTTCTGAGCATATCTGAGAAGCCTTACCAGAGCTGCTGGATCCCGAGCTCTTGGCCTTCTCTTGGTCTTCCCTCTACTCGTGTCTCCAAACCAAGACCCTCATCCCAGCTGTCAGCAAGTTCTGAGATGGGCACATGTGCCTGCCTGAGGCCTCAGGGATACTTCAGTTCCATCTAGGCACAGTGTGGGATGATACCTCAGCACAGCATGCCATCATGACTTCATCTGGAACTCCACCTCTAGAAGTCAGACCAGTCCAAGGCTCCTGAAGACTAGCTGAGGGTGACAGGGAGCTATGGAGCACCCAGCTTCTCTCTGCAGAACCAAACCAGAAACTTCCTTCTGCTCATCTTGAGAGGGTAAATGAACCCCAGGCAAGCTCAGGTACAGGCTCACTCCAGTGCACTTCACCTCTTGTTCTTCACAGCTCAGTACGAATCACCAGGCCATAATGCAGTGTGGATTGCCAGCCCCATCTGATGATGTAGTTATTTCCAACTGGCACTTGGGAGCAGTGAAGATGGGAGGCATTACTCATAGCCAAGAGTACAGATGTTTCTAATTGCTTTCCATTACCAAGAATAACAGCTGTTTACATCTATCAGCAAATAATTCACAAGAGCTCCAGACTATTAAGATAACACACCCCACCTGGTCACCATCACAAGTTGTCAAGGCCAAGGTAGTAGCTGCCAGAATCCCCTTCTGCATCTCTGTTCCTCAAATGACAGCATGTGTCACCTTCAGATATCCTTATGCTACCCCACAAGCCCTGGCTTCTTGGTGGCCTGACAGATCATATGGACATATGGATTCTTCATGGTTTTGCAGTAAATGTTTTACGGTTATTCCACAGCCAAGGGCAAATGACAGAAGTGAGGGACTTGCAAATAACCCAGCAAAAGAAATACCCACACTTGTAATAAATTGGTTCGCAAAAAACTGTGCCTGCTTTGCTCGCATCTGTGTGCAGAACAGTCTTGCAAAATACCCCAAGTAGCTGATGATACGGTTAATTTTGAAGCTCTCTTGGGCCCTGCACAGGGCCCAGGTAAGAGGCCTGCAGAAAAACAGCACAGCAACTCACTGCTCACTTCTGTTACCTAAAAGCAGCAGTTAAAAGAAATCTTTAAGACTCAACTTGTGAATTTTAGAAGTCAAGGCATTCTTTAATCGGCGCCAGGTGCGTTGCTCATCATTTTGCCAAAGCGCACACAGAGGTATCTTCACTACAGCTGATATGTCAGCACTACATGATTATTCATTTTTCATTCCCCGCATTCCTGTTACATCTTCATGCAACACCTATTAGCATCCAATACATGTCCTTATAAGGTCTCTGAGGGGCCTTCAGGTCTTCGGTGGTCTTCTCTTCTGGAGCTCCCAAAGTTCTAAGTGACTGCCTTATGAACTTCTTCAAGACAATTCACTTGATTATACAGTAACCGGGAGTTGCTTGGCTGACTGCCTCAGTTCCCCTCCTCATTGTTTCTTTACTTTTCTTGCTTAGTCCCTTTAAATCCCTTGGCTCAGCTGTATGTAGCTTCTGTGGTACATTCTGTTGCAAGTACTATCAGTCCTTGTTTACATCTCTAACCCTGACATCACTTGCCTGACTCAACTTATGTTTCCCAAGGCTAGCAGAGGCCAGACTCATTTTCCTCAGCCAGCCCTTAAGGGCTGTGATCCCTGCAGCAAGAGGGGCTGTCCTTTTCCAGCCCTTCCCAGCCGGGGGCCCAGGTCTATGGCAGGGGCTCCCTACCATTTATGTAGTACACATAGATAAGCAGCCAATTAACATTAACAATTAGGAAACAGGCAGCCTAACACCCTACAGGTGACTGATATCTAATGAGTTCACCAGTATTATCCATTTCCTGATGATTAAAGCTGTATTTTCATTTGCCTGACAGAGCTCTGTGTCCACATGTCTGCAAACAAAAACTTGCCCTAACAAATTCAAGCGGATTACTATCCCAGAATCTGGAGTAACTGGGCTGATTTCAGGAGAAACACAGGAGAGGAAGAAAGGTAAGTTCTCCATCAAATGATGCATAAATCCTTCCTCTGGCCATTCTCAGGGAATTTTGTCATGTACAAATCCCTTGCTGAACGTATCAGCCATCTCTTGAAACAGCACTGCTATATCAGGTTCTTCTCCCAAAAGTATTTTACCCATTACACTAAACTGCTTCCACTAGAAATAGCTTTCTTGATTATTTTACACCCCAATAACTAAACCCTTAAATTCCTGGCATACACTTGCCCCCACTTCACTCTGGCCTATACTAAACAGCGGGTGCTGTTTAGATTATCATCAACATGCCACAGATCCTTCAAAGGGTCAGTGTGCTATTCCTGAGGTCAATACACCACAAACAAAAGGATCCGGACAGAATACGTAATTTGGAAGCTGCTCCCATTTCAGATGCCCCCACTCTACTTGTTGTCCCATCCTTTATGTCTTGGCAAGTTCAAAAGGGCTCTTCCGTGCAGTTACTGCAGTAGGACAGGCAGATCCTGTAGCTCCCTTTCATCTACTTGAAAACTGTCTTCAGTCCGTCATACCCAGGAATGCATCTCTTGGTTGGTCCATTGCTTTTTTTTTTTGCCTTGGGAACATCCAGACATCCAATTACGATCTCATTTGCAAGTTCCCTTAAACACAGTCCCAGAAAAGGAATTACTCTGCTTCCTCCATGATGTTTTGGTGTCCCAGGGTTGCGCAGCCATTGTTGTTCTCATCACTTGTGCTATTTCAGGGCAGTGTCTCCTACCCAGGGAAGGCTGCCAACAGGAGCAGAATGCCATTACGATAGGAGGCTGCTGTGAGCTGCCACCATCACAGGGAATTTATCACTGCGAGCCACAAGCATAATGGACTCCTTCAGCAAATGACTCTGGATGCGCAGGGCCTTGGCACCGACTCTGCCATCCACACGCAATTATTAAACTGCAAATGCATGTAATAGGAGCAGGAGACAGGGACATCACATCAGTGCAGGCAGCCATCTCTCAGCAGCTCTGCACACACAGGCACAGGAATTCACTCCAAGAGTCCAGACTGCCTGACAGGCGGGCAGGAAAAAAACACAACTGAAAAAAAAGAAAAAGGAACTCCAGAGCTTTGCTAAACCCAGCAGCCCAGGAGGGATGTTATTGAATGTTTTTGGCTGGGAGAGTGAGCTTGGCCAGAAAAATCCAGATACAGAAGCCACAGCATTATCTGAAAACCTTTGCTGCTTCAACTTTCCACCCTTCCCTGCCCTATTTTGGATTATGGACCAAAACATGAACTCCATTAGGTACATGGGGACCTTCTCCAATAGTAATTTCCTAAACAGGCAACTAATTAAATAGCTGATTTTCCCAAATATTCAGAGCTAAAAACTCTCCCCGTACTTCAAGAACAAGCTTCTCCCAATGTGTGGCCTTGTGATCCTTCTAGGCCACAGTAGAAAGGGTAGCCTTGTACCTGTGAATGCAGACAGAGAGGTGGATATACCAACTGGACCAGTAGAGTACAGGTGGAAACCCACTGGATGGTGTTGTCACATGAGCCTGTAAGCTCTATGCTCTCACCGTCTGGCTGGAAGCCCTAGGTTCTTCCAAAATGGTTACTGCCATCTCCCATCCTTAGATCACTTCTCCTTCAAGCACATCTCCCTTCAGGCTGCCTCACTTATAACCAATCTAGATACCTACATCTTCTTAAGACCTACATGGAATTTTGCTGTCACAAAAACAAACTGTCCAACTACCCAGGAGACAAATGCAGAGCCACAAGAACAAGGAATATATCCCTAAAGCTCCAAGGTCTCCTGCTGTCTTCCCTCTCCCATCCTGAAGTACATGCATGTTCTCCCACAGCTGTTCTTCAGTTCCTATCAAAAAAATTGACTCTTAAAAAAACATTCAGCTGGGAGCAATTGGAGCTTCTAAAACCAGCTTCAGGCCCACCTTACCCCACCCTGGCTCTCATGCAGTCTACTAAAGCCTTACCAACTTGTTGGCTTCCCATACGTCCAACAAAGGAGATAACATCTGGATTTAGGATTCCTGCCTTCTGCTTTATTTCTGTTGCTGAGGCTCTAAGCAATGCCAGATCAGCCACGGAATCAGAGCTGACACCTGAGCAAACTATCCATGCAGTTTTTGGCAGCAAATCAACTATTAAGATACAGCTAGGCCTCTGAGGGATGTAGAATACAGTGCACTGCCACTTCCTTAATATCTCCATACCCCTGGAATTATCACTGGTTGGTAACTAGATTAGCTTTCTTCCCTGCTATTATCCAAGCAGTGGGTTCCCTGTGCCCTACCCTCAGCCTCCTCTCTCGTGACACTTTGCCTAGACTCAAAACCACTTCACAAATCTATTCCTGGTAAGAACTTTTGCTTCCCCAATTTTTCACTGTCTCCAGTGTACTTCACCATCGTATCCCAACCCAAACCACAGTTCTCCATCCATAGACTTCTTGCTGAAGGAACTAGCAGAGTTCTCCCTGCCTTCAGTCTCACTCTCCACTTCTCAGTGCAGACTCACAAGTTACAGGCCATGTACACCTGTGCTATTCCCATTGACTTCTACAGTCACAGGTAGGTAACACAGTTTCCCGTAGCATTTCAAAAATTTTTTACAAAATACGCTAGTTGCTCATTGCCCTGATTGCACCTTCTGAAAAGTTTCCAAAAATCTGAACACTTAAAAACTCCAGAAGCAAATATTGGCTTAGGGGTTTCCACCTCCAGCCCCCTCCTTCCTGCCCTGATTTGCAATCCAGAATAAGATTCCCACATCTCTAGGTTCCCAGTTTGACATGCTGGAGGCTGCCACCTGGTGAGAGTGCTGGGATTAGAAAGATGTAAGGGAAAACACTAAAAATAACGAGAAATGTAGCAGCAGTTTCTATCGAAGACAAACGCTCCTGTAACTTCTTTTTCCATCTGTGTTGAACATGCAGGGGCTGCAGCAGCCAGCATGGCCCCCATCTATCTGAACACAACTCTAACTCACCCGTATGTTCCTTGACTCAAGCACACAATGCTGTAGCTGGTGCAGAAGATGGATAAACAGACCTCCAATATGTTGAACCCTGAAAGATGCTGGCACAATCGAACCTGATTAATCTTCCTGCAGTACCTGAGTATGGGGTGCCCAGGCACATGCCATTCATGACCCCACACCCATCCATCACACCGCACCCCGTACGGAGCCTGGCAAGGCTCTGCCGCATATGGGGACAGGGCACCTCTGCAGCTGCACAAGGCAGGTTCTCCAGGGGATTATTTAACTTTGTCCTGCAATAGAGGAGCCAGAACCTCGTACCAGCACTACTTATTTCTTATCAAGACATCAAAAGAACAAAAATTGTTCTTTGATACAACTGGCTTATTTTGACAGAAAGGAGAAGCTCCTTTAAAGCTTTTAAGGCTATTATTTTTAAGGATGGGGTGCCCCACAGAGATGCTGCGCCACAAGGACAAGTGACTGCACTTTCACACTGTGTACCAATAGCAATGACCACGCCTCCCTGACCACTGTTCTCCCATCTGCTGGGAAAGCAGCTCCTGAAACTAAGTGTGCTCATGACATAGCCAGGGAACTCCCTGATCAAGGTTTAAGCAGCCAACTAGGAAACAACTTCCACTTGCAAATTGTTACAAGGGACCTTAAAAGGGGTCATTCCTTGGTGCTTTCCTAAATGGAGACTCAGATCTATCCCCATCCCAGTGCCTACTACTCCTCCTTCACAGCTACATGGAAACTCAGCCCAGCTAATGGGAGCTGAATATGTGAGATGCCAGAGCAACCCTGTGATTTACAGGATGGCTAACAAGCACATCCAATGAAGGTTTGTTGCCTCCTATAAAACCAGACGGACATAAGCACTGATTAGAAGCAATTAACTCCATGCAGCATTAAACTTCCCATCATTACTTTACTTTTTTTCCCCACCCCATTAGAGATATGCAGGCAATTATATATGAAAAATACATACACGAAACAGAGGAACTTGGCACTCTAGAGCCACCTCTGCTATGTCCAGTAGTCTGCAGGTGACACAAGCCTTTTCTTTTATTCATGCTGATGTCACAACAACCATGTAGGCACCTCAGGGAAACCCAACTCCTTACAGTAACCTGAGACACATCACTTGAGTAATTACCTAAACAGCCAGAAGGCCTTAACAAGAGGGATGGAATACTTGAACATTTCCAGTGAAATGACACCAGGACACAGCCCAGGGCATTAAGGCTCTGTCTGCTCAGAGAAGACTGACAGGAAGCCTCACTAAAGGTATCTAAGGTAATCCCCAGTGCCAGCAATCATGTGGGCCTGGCTTATTTAAATGAGACTCAGAAAAACAGTTACTGAACTAATGCTGCAGGTGAAAGTTTAAGGACAAGAGCCCCTTGCTATGAACTCTGCTTAGGAGCCCAAAGCACATAGAACCACAAGCATGGGAAGTGTGGACTATATCACAAATCAGGTTGACATAAAGGAGCACCATCACCCCGACATATAAAGGCCTTGCTAGAACAACAAGCGCCTCATAGACCCGGCCCCCTAAACCAGCGAACAAAATAACTTCCCTCTTTGTTGTCTTTCCCACAGTACTCTGGTCCAGTGAGAGAATTATGATGCTGGATCAGAGCTCCATTCCAGCTGGAACAGAAGCCAATCTGCAACAACAATCCAGAGCAAATAGTTCAGGAGCTCGTGTGAGAAATTCTGCCATGAGCATTAAGCAAACAGCTTTTGGAAGCTGCTTTTCCCAACTCCAAAGTGCTGGTTTTGCTGATTTGCACTGAAAGCACTGATAAGTGGGACTTCGAGTGTTTGTAACAGAGGGATTTTCAGAAGCACTCTGCACTGGCATCTATCTGTTTCTGTCCAACTAAACAACAGTAACCGAAGCACCCTCAACTACATAACTGTACTAAAAATGATGTGTTTGTACAATAATTCCATGATCATTTAGTTGTACTTTCACTAAGCTGATACAGAAGTGTTTTATACACATTTAAGGCTGGCTAGTCACTTTCCAGTGGAGACGGAAGGATTCACATGATCACTTCCCTTATTCCTCTCCATCGCTTCGCAGACTCCGCTGGTGATCAGTAACCTCTTGGAGCCAAATATCCGCTGTTCCAGCCTTAACTCACAGGTGCTGCAAGCTTCACAGGAGTACTTGGGAAACTCAGGTGGCAGAGCAAAGCCCCCAGTGCTGCTGCTAGAGGGGTCTATAGCGAATATCCAGCCTCCGCTAGCCGCTGCTCAATAAGCTGTCATTTGCTTCACCGAAGACCCAGGTCCTGCTTGAACACCATTATGTGAAACCAACCACCACAACTTTCCGCAGAGTTTTGCTTGGCTGGAACAGAAACCTCTTCAAAATGCAGCTGCCCACACAACAGATATCAGACCCTCAGATGACTTGGACCCAATCCCCTACGCTACAGGCACAAAGAAATTCTGTCCTGAATCACAGCACTGTTCCCAGCAGTACAAGCATTCCCAGCCCACCATTCACCTGGAGCTCCCTGCCAGTAAGGGGTGTGTTGGTCAGACTATCCAAAGAAGCAGCACCCAGTGAAATAAAAAACTTCTAGTGTAACCTATTACTCATTTAACCACTTACAGGAATGCAGATCCCAGCACCATTCCAGGTCCCTGTTCAAATATCTCACCATACTCCCAGGGAATTAATTTTCCCCTTCCATCTAGCTGGGATTTTCTGTGTTCCATTTGTCCCTCTCACAATTCACTTTCAGGAACATCCAGCTCTGCCTTCTCTACACCCTCCCCTTTAGCAGCGGCAGACAGCAGCAGCATCTCCCCCACTCAACATGTCTAAGGTCCCAGATTCCCTTAGGAGTTCCTTTACCAGACTGAACTGTTCCAGGGGCCTCTGCCTCTGCCCCCACCCTCTGCCTTTGCACGCTCACATACTGTTGTGTGTCAGTACAGTGAACCGAAACGCTCCCGGCAGAGGCCTGTGGTTGCCTGCCTGCTTTAGCTGCCTGGGTTCATACAGACAACAGAGCTAGGAGGGCTACCTGGAGAGCTCAGTCTTTTCACAGTGCTGCTCACTACATGGATTTCAGCAAAGTCCCAGGAACTTTTCCCTTCTGCCCTCAGAAAATAAAGCCACAGAGAAATGGCCGGGGGAGGGAGTAAAAAGCTGGCGTGTGGTGGTTTGAAATGAGCAAGATGTTAACTAATTTTACTTGTAATCTTCCCTTTTGCTGCAAAGTGAGCTATTCAGGCATCACATCTTCTGCATTTTCCTTGCCTCTTTCAGAGAAGCATATTGGGGCAGAACTTGCCAGCTGTCTGCCTCCTTCGCCTTCTGCTACCATTATCCTGAGGTACCACCCCACCTTCTGGCCCTCCAGCTTGTGGGGGGGTGGGGAAGGGAAGAGGAGGGAGGGCGGATGGGGAACACAGTTACTCTTACAACACATCCATGGGGGGAAGCCAAAATGAACCAGACAAATACTCCAATAGGACATGGCATAGATGGAGAGCTCCCATTTCTCCAAGCACAGTTTACATCTGCCTTCATCCACTCCCACACACATATCCGCTCACAGAAAGAGCCCAGCGCTGCAGTTTCACTGTTGCTTGCGCTTCGACTTCATTAACCCTTCCCCATTAAACCCTCCATTCACACACAGGGAGCGAGCCCCGCCCCCACCCTACAGGATTTTGTGATGCCAGCACTCAGCCAAAGCAGTGAGTCAGGTTGAAATGATGCACTTTCAGAACATGCAGGCTCCGAGCACGTCCAGCAGCCTGGCAATCCCAGCCCCAATGCCTCGTGCTGCCTATGAGTAGGTGTAGCTGTTTGCAAAATATGCAGCACACAGAGCCCGTGTGTGGCAACAGCTCCACAGCCACAGATGGATTTGAGGGATGTGGAGCATGAGCACATCACAGAAATCTAGCATTTTTTCCATACTCATCTACAACATTCAGAAGCATAAAAAAAAGGAAACAAAAGAGCATTTCGATTTATCCACATGCTCAAATATTCCCTTCTCATTTGTTTTTTTTTTTTTTTCATTTCATCAGACCACTGCAAAACTAGTGTTCTATCTCAGACTGTTTTAACCGCTTTGGAGTTAAGGAAACTGCATTTAAGCCACAATGTGCCATGTCCCACTGACATAAATGGACAGGCTTTTCTCAGAAGTAGAACCCTACTAAATCAGACACTCTGCCAATCAGGCTGCTAACCAACACAGAAACCCAGAACGCCATAAACGCTTCAAACCAGCAGGTTTGAAGTTTAGAGATAGGGTTTGTGTGGCTTCCCCAAAATTCATTTGCTCCTCTGCTTTCTCCTGTCTCACACATTATTTGTTCAGAACTGACAGAGTAAATGGAGGTTTCTCCATTCACAGCACTTACGCAGTCGAAGAAGACACATAGGCTTTTGTCTTTCGATGCTGCTGATCTTCATACGTTCCCTTCTAACTCCCTTCTGCTTGCCTAACCTAAATGCCTCATTCCACTCAAAGCTCCCAGGCTGCAGTATGCTTTTCTCAGCTGGACACACTCTAGGGCCATGAGCAGTCCCACCCAACCCAACAAGCTACCCACACCTTTAAGGACACCACTTCACTACGGCACTCCAGAGTTTTTGGAACTGAGCTATAATTTGACCTGCCACAATTCCATCTAGCCTAAATCAGGTTTAAAGCTCACAGGAAAAAACACATTAACAAGATCAGACTGTTGTAATGTAGAATTCTCATCAAAATTAGCCAGGTCATCAGACACTAGTGTAATTCCATTTCTTCTCGAAGAAACTGAGGTTTGGATTAACTTCCCTGATAAACACTCAATCTCTCCAATACACCACCAAGCATTTAGCAGATGCCAAGCAGGATTTGTGCTGACCAAAACAATCTTTCCAGACAGAATACCAACAGTCTCCAATACTTCCTTAGTGACAAAGAATGCATCAAATACACTGATAAACCCCAGGAATTATAGCTGGAAACTCAAGAGGCCTTTCAACCCACCATTCTTCAAAGTAGAATTTTCTGTACTTTTAACTCCTTTAGAAAGCATTATTAAAATTATTAATAGTTATTAAAGACCGATATTGAAATATTAGTCTTCCCTAAAGATCACCAGGCACCACAGAACTACATGGAACTGAACAGAAACATTTTGGTTTTGCTACCTGCCTTTCCAGACACCGTCTCTGCCTGTTTTCATGGATGATATGCCACCAAAATCCATGAGGTGGCATCAATTTATACCAACAGATAGCTTGAGTAATAACTCAGTATTGGTTTCCAGAGCTGCAGAACATGCTCTCGTTATTTCCTGTGTATTCCAGGTATGAAGAGGGCACAGGTGGCCAATTCTCCACACACATTTTCCTTCCCCTCAGCATTTCTAAGCAGCCCAAGCATGTGACCACAGACACAGGGGACACTGCAGATCAGCCCACACATGGATCTTTCAGTAGGATGCCAACTTGTGGCAACAGGCACCTGGCTGACGTGTCTGACACACACAGACAAGTGATCTTTCCCCACACCTGGCTCCAGAGCTCCCCCCTCTCTCCCAAATCTCTGATCCAGCTGCACACAAAAAACAGCTGCTGAGCTACCCCAGTTTCTGGACAAGACTGAACCACTCGCTCACCTACCAAGCAGGTAGTTGTAACCTGTACAGCCATCCTGTACTCACAGTACAATATCAAGTAACAATATCAACATAGGAAATACAGGGTGCTAGGTCAGTAATAATTAACACAACAGAATAGTCATCCCTCTTGCTTGAGCCTTTTTTCTACTCTTCAGTGCAGCTTCTCCCCTTGGTGGTTTTTATTTTTCAAACATCTCTTTTGCCAGGCCTTTGACAACAGAAATGCTTTTTCACTTCTGAGGCCCTTTATTCTTAACTGCTATTAAGTAAAGCAACCCAGGAGACACTTCATGCACACAATGAGTTCTGCAAACAAGAACTGAAGGGTTAGAACTGGACTGGCTGTGAGGAAAACACTCCAAGAGCTTCAGCACCGCTGATGCTAAGGGCAACTGACACCCTTTAGTGTTCCTCTCTAGTTACTGTGATGACTTACTCTTAGAGCACACAACATGAAACCTTTTTTATGCTGTTAAAATTGTGCTCCCACCAGTGAGAAAAATGAAAATACTTCATTCCCACTGCAGTGAAAAATGTCTATTTTAAGTGCCTGCCCAGGGTTTAGGAGTTTCACATCTGGGCTCTATAGTTTAAAAACCTACCTTCTATTTTTCACAGGTTTACGCATCAACTTCCACTGTTCCTTTTTATCAGCATAAAATACTGTCCCCACCTGAATTCAGTCCTGGCCTCCTTATTGTATTTCCAATTTTTTTTGTGAAGTAACATACCTGTTCCCAACTACAACAGCGCTCACCAGAGGCATTTGTACAGTCAACAAAACCCACTGGCTTCAGACACCTCATTTGTACATGGAAACACAGGAGTGAAAAGTAATGCCTCAAAATGTGTCTAAAATGACAGAAGGATTTCCCTTTATGCTTGTGAACAGATTTTCAGAAGTGACTACCTATTCCAGGTGCTTCAGTTTCTCCATTTTTCTCTCTGGATAAATATTTAAAATGGGTTGGATTTCTAGGCACTCCACTTTAAATTAGTTCTCCCCAGCATGAAATTGCGGCACTTGGCATTTCTGGAAAATCTTGACTAACAAAGATACTCAATTTTGTGTGTATTAACAAAGCTCTAGAGAAAAATAAGTAACCATCCAGACTTGAAGCAGGTTTAATCTACCTGGTTCACATGCCAGAAACATCCAGTGCAAGCTGTATAATTAACTCTAATACTTTATATTTCAAGGGAATAAGTTTATCTTAGGAAAATACCACCCTCAAACTCATCACAAACGAAAACACAGCGAAGACCCTCTACCACACTACAGCCCATGCCTTTGCCACTGTCCATAAAAACGCCATCTGCTTTACACCTGAGGCATTGCTGAACACTTAAAGTCATGGTAATCTAACAGCACAAACCAGACTTCTCTAAAAGCTGCCATCTCTTAACTTCTTATTTGTCTCCCCCACAATGATGTGTTGCAGGCTCCCCTTAAATGCCAGTGCATGAGTTATTAAATAAATGACTGTGTGCAGTGGCAGTGGCCCATGACACGCAGCCATTCCACACTCCCGATGCAAATGCAGCGGGATGGATGAAGCTGTCATGCTGCATCCTTGGAAGGGTATTTGTTAGCCTCGTTTTGCTGCTGTCACGGTTTATAGACATCAGTCTAGTCTACCCTCATGCCAACAAGAGTTTAGAAGGCACTGCTGAAAAAACTCACTATGTGGAAAGCAGCACAGTAAATGCTCCATTTCTCTGTACAGCTTTCAGAAGAAAACAAAGACATTTTATTACTAAGTAGAGAAAACATAGGTTCAAAAACACAAACACGTTCAACCAAGTGTCTCTTGCTAGATTTTGAGGCTTTATTTCCAAGTGCTTTTGCAATTCCATGATAGAGTTCTGAATATCAGCTGCTCAGAGTATCTCCAATTCATATTGATAGTGGATAAAATCAGCACTCAGAGAATAGAAGGAATGAATAATTACCCTCTAACTGATACCAAGAACTAAGGAGAAGTGCAGCCTCAGAGAGGCTAGGGTGACTGAGCACCTCCATGCCAGCACCATCACACAGGCCCCTGCTCCAGCACCACCGAGCACAGGGAGCCATCTGCTATCCACCTTCAGTGAGCTGCTGGGCACTCCATCAGGCCTGTTCATCCCAGCAGTGATTTCTGAGGCAGGTAGTTGCAACCAAAGCTACTTAAGGGCAGCCACTGGAAGGTGGCAGCTTTTAGACAGGATAACAACACAGACAGGACTAAAGTATCTCAGAGAAGCCAGTATTAGTCACTGTATTTCTCCTGATAATTCAATCCTCACAAAATACCTGCCTTTCAACATCCCCCTTCCCACAGTCTGACCCAATCAGCAGTGCCCCAATGATCCACATGCAGACACACACAACCACACCACCATGTACACACACACATCTACAGATTATAAAAGCCAAAATAACTTTGGCACAACACAAAGAGGTGGTTGTCAACAAAAACAGATGGTCAAAGAATTGGGTAAACACTCAAGAGTTCCAGAAATGAAGCTTTTGCTTTCATTCTAAATGCCACACTTCCTTACCCAGCCCCAGACAAGAGGATACATGAAGCCAGTCACAAGCTTGCTTCCTGCCAGGCTTCTCTGTTTTCATGACAAAATTAAGAGTCCACAGATGGAATAACTCAAAGCTAATTTTTACACAGGTTGGTTTTCCCTCTCTCCCTCCTCTCCATGATTCCAAACAAGGAGAATAACATATTGTAGGAAATTAAAGAAACAACTAAAAGGAGGGGGGAGTAAAGTTGCAGTGAGGTCATTTTGTTGCTATGACTTCAGTATGAAGGGAGTTCTATTTAATTCAAGAAATTATTTCTTTTGCACTGTGCCTCAGGAAGCCTGTTTCAGCTAAAAGCCTGACAATATCAGACTCCACCGTTCCAAGTTCTTGTTTTTATTTCCTCACAGAGACTCAAGCCAACTATCTTTTTATTGCTCAGGCCTGTGATCCTACTGCCACCAACTTAAAGCAGTCCAAGCCTTATCCCAGTCCTCTTAATCTCACCATTCCCTCCCCTCTCCCAGCGCCAGTGGAAGTTGGAGTCCCACTTTCACTGAATCCAACAGAGCCCAGTGAAAAGTAGACAAGGTAAATCCTGTTGCCTAAAGGATGCCTAGCTCATAGCACTGTATATCTCAGGTACTTGAATTACAAGTGCTGGACACCCCCTGAAACTGTGGATACAGGGAGCTAAGTTCAAAGAAGGAAAACAAACACAGTATTAAAAAGCAGGAATACTTAGCAAAGAACATATTCATGCTTACATCTTAAGTAAGTGAGGTTCATAAATAATCCATATGTTGCTGGGACCTTTTTTATTTCCTCCAAATGGGCACTCCCAAGCACTCATCGAAGACCAGGCTGGACTAAGTGACCATCTCCAAGAGTTTTCACTTGCCAACCAGCACTGCCCTACCAGGTTTCACTTAACAGAAGAACTTGTATAGAGTGCATTTAAATTTTTTTGTAAAACACAGCCTTGTTGGGACATAGGAAAATGACACATTCTTAACCCGAACACTCAAAACTTTGAGCAGACAGGGAATGTTATTGGCCAGTTTCATGTTAATAGTTGCCTGAGGGTGAATTTGGTATAAATTCAGCATTGTTTATGGAAGCTCAGCCCAAATGTCTGTTTTCAGACATACAGAAATACTACAGCTCAATATTAATGCTGGAACAAGCCCACATAAAGGGCCAGCAGTTGCCATGAATTTTGGTACAAGTCATGAGTTATTTGCAACTGACTGATACCAACATTTAAAGGAGCTGCACCTGTTCAGTCTCTTGTGAGACTTGGCCACCTTCCTTAGTGAGTGCATCATGCTGATGCAGCAAGACATTTCCATTTACCTTTTCCAAGGAAATATTACCCTGCTCCAGGTCGAAATCACCATCCTGTTACACACAGCTCTGTGCAGTTCACAAGCCTGAGCAGAAGCACTAAGACAGCAACAATTTCCACGTGGGTGAAGGGGGACTGACTGTGAAGATGCTCCTGGCTTTTAACACTGGTTTCAGGCACCTTTTTTCTCCTATGTTAGAGTTTTCACAAACCCCCTCCCCAGTGCACAGCTATCAGACAGAGCTAGTTTTTCCACACATCTATTACCTGGATTTTTCCTGCATAAAGCCCCCATTATGGACTGAGCTGAGTGCTCATTAGCCATAGCCAACACTACAAATAGCCGAGGTCAGCTGACTGAGAGATTGACCTTTCTGAATATCATGCCTCCAAAATAAACTGCACCATTCACCACTGTTTGATGTCCTGGTTAATTGGAAACTCTTTTTCCTGCATTTTGTCAAACACAGTAAATGTCACAGCAAATTTTAAGTGACAAGAACTTGGAAGACACATTTAATTTCCCAGTGGCATGCAACAAACTAATCCACTGTTTGCAGTACGCTTGTTAGAGCTGATCTCAAAGGTCCAACGTGTAACTAGAGGTCGAGGAATGTTCATTTACAGACGACCTCCTGCCCTTTGACCTCAGCAGGAGTTTAATTTATGATGATGCAAACTCAGCTGTGTAGAGCTCTGAAGACAATCATGGGGAGCTGGAAACTCCTGACCAATACATGGACTCTGCTCCAGCATGGCTCCTTTACGTTATCACAGAGCACACAGGAAATCTAAGGATGGGCCAGGTCAGAACTTTCAGGTCAAGCCGTGTCTCCCTGTGAGATGTACAGGAGCTGATGTCTGCTCTGCCTTGGGCATATTTAGATACAGCTCAGAGTTTTGACCCTCACCTTTTCGTCCCAATCTCAGTCACCTCCAGATACAGATGGGCTGAACTCTCTTCTACAGAAAAATAACTCCAGGTTTTGATATGGATCAGGATTTTAACTCCTATGCTAAATCTCACATTCTGGGCCTCTAGGAAATATTGGAGTTTCTTAGGCATTTTTGTTTAATTAAACACATCTTCTACTTAAACCTTCTCTTTTCCATCTCAGACTCAGCATTCATCTCCTACCATACCCACTATACTTATCACAGTCCAGTAAACTGAAATAGCAACTAAAAAATATCCACAGGAAAACATCTTAGCTCAGACGATAATATTTGGGCAATCTTTTGTTTTTCTATTTCATTAGTTATTTTCCACATTTTATTACTTTTGTACAACCTTAATCAGTTCCCTCTTGAAGCTTTCCATAATTTACTACACACCTTCGCTTTCAGTATATATAGTTATTTAAATAAGCATACATAAGCAAGTTTCAGCATTATCTGATTGCTCTTAATGATGGGTTAAATCCCAGTGTACCTTGGTAACCCAGAGATCTTCAGCTGAAAAAAGAAACCCAAAATGTCATTAGGAACACTGTCCTGGGTTACAAAAAGATTCTGGTACACACTTTTTCCCCCTTTCCCCAAATAGTAATTTAAACTGCGGCAGGAACTTAAGATAGGGGTGGTACTATTATGCTAAGACTGTATCCACAAGTGTGAAAGACTGAAATGCTGACGACTCAGAGAATCCAGGTGTTGAGGACGTGCACACGCGCCACCTAAGGCTTTGAGCTGGGTGTTGTTTCCTTGTACTTGCACAAATACCTCATCTGTGATAACTCCCTTCGGGGAAGCACCAGGACAATTCACACACACTTCGCCTGAAGATATTCATCTGTTGATGGCCATAATGGATCCACCTGTCCCGAGGTAACAGACAGCTGTAACATCATAGAAGGTGTCAAAGACTCCTGAAATATCCCATGATACAGATATTACATCATCCAACAAAGAACTTGCCCCATGGGAGGTACCAGAGGCATTCCCACACAGCCAGAGCCCAATACAAGACCACACTCAGACTTCACTCAACATCAGGGGTCTTCTTCCCTCACTACATGGGACATCTGCCACGACCTCGACGGATCTAGATTGCGACCATCACTTTGACGAGACTGCAGCCACCATTCTGACCAATGAGCACTGAGGTTGCAGCATCTGAGTCTCATCACTGGATCCAGCGGGTGTCTTGTGGGTCCTTCCAGTCATGTGGGGGGTCCGTAGCCCTGCTCTGACTGTCTGTGGCAGTGCTGCAGCTTCATTCCAGCGCTGGTTCTCCAGCCATTCCTGCCAGGTTTTCCAGGTGGGGGGCCAGCCACCATCCCATTTTGGTCCAGTGGGCAGGGGGCTTGGGAGGTTTCTCCTCACTGATTGGCTCAGCCCAGTTTCATCAGTACTATTGTTGACATTCTTCTTGGTAAAGAGTTATTTTTTCACTTACATCTGCACATATTTGGTCTCCCTCTGTATTGGAGAAAACCAGGGGCACTGAATCTGAAGGACACTTCCGTCCGACATCTCCACCCCCTCCAAACTGTCTCAAACCAAGACAGAACACTAAAAATATTTTAAGTAAGCTTTACCATGAGCACCTTCTCACAGTCTCGGATGACAGAAAATATGACTCCACATCCATGATGAATGTCTCCTCCTTACTGGAGTTAATGCCTGCCATTTCAGACTCTATTTTCCTTCCTGATGGCTGCAGGACACAAAACCATCACATACTCTTTTGCTGGCTTGACAGCACCACAGGGGTGGAGTGAACACAAGTTTTCACAGACAAGGGACAGAACAAGTCCCTTGTACAAAAAGTCTCACATAGACATGAGAAAAAGAATTAGAATTATCAATGGCAGCTCTGTCTAGACCAACCCAAAACTGCCCATGGCTTCCTCATCTTCCCACAGCCACGATGAATACAGCCTGCTCCTCAGAGGTTGCCAGGGTCTGAAAGCTCACAAAAAAAAGGGCTCAGGTAACAAGAACCAAGCAAAGCAGCAGCCATTACACCCACGGCATCCACAAAGTACTACATTACGTCTATTACTCTATGGACAGACCAGGTCACACCTCCTCCTCTGTGGCTCATGGGGCTACAAACAGTTTGTTCGAGGGAAAAAGCAGGTCTTATCAGAAAGATGAGCAGTGTCAGGCCACTGCAAGGTTGAGGACAAAGCCATAACCACAACGTAAAAACAAAATATTGAGTCATGTTTGCCAGAGCTGTGTAAGGATCAGAACATGACACATACCATTTATCATTACCTCTGATATCTTTATGAACTTCTGCATACTCCCAGAGTCATCCACTAACTCCAATATCCTGCTCTGCCTTGCAGAGGTCAGCCTGATTTACCACTGCAAAAGGCCCCAGGATCCTCTTAAGTCAGAGGAAAACACTCATTTGCCCCCCTTCTCCAAACCCCAAAGACCAGAGAACTTCCTCTGCTTGCTTTCAACAACCAGTGAGCCAACAAAATTTAGCTAAGTCAGTAAGAAGTCAAGGATGTATCATGTAAGCAGAGCTTCCTTTGTCTTGTACCATTTCTGCAGTAGCTTGTTTCAGAACATCTGCTGTGGCTCACACCAAAGAACAACCCATCCCAGCAGGATGGGATGGGATGGAGGCCAGCTGCAGGCACCTTCCAAAGGTACAAGAATAAAGCAAGCTTACGGGGACACTCATTCAGAATGCACACCCAGTCCCTAACAACGTGCAGCTCTGGGACTACCTGAGCTACGGATGGCTTTTCTATGTTCAGTAAGTCTCCACGTGTTTCTGTTCCAGGCACTCCAGACTCCCCCAGGCCTGACAAGCCATCAGTCAACACAGACCTGTCTGCAAACCTGCACTCTGCTCCCTGGAGCCCTTCCAGCTGCCTCGCTGCTCAGCCACAGCTTCATCTCCAGCACACCAAATCATCTGTACAGACCAGCACAGGCAGCTCATCTGAGAATCCTCTGCCACCAAAACAAAGGTCCCTGTCCCCTCCATATATAGAAGACAGACAGAAGACATATGACAGAGAATCCTTCATTGTTTGGCACAGTTCTGTCATGCAATTGAAACCCGTCATGGTGTGGGAAGATTCTGACACATGAATAAGGCAACTACCCCACGCTGTTCCCAGTTGCACTGTCTCAGTGATTCGAGCTCCTTGCCCAAGCTTTCCTGACAAACCTCTTCTCATTCCTACCCTCACAACTTCCTCCATCTCTCTTCCCAGAGCAATGCTGTATCTGAAGAGTTCAATTCCCACAGGAGCTCTCTGGAGTTCAGCATCTTTATTGCTCTTCAAGAAGATGAAAAGCAAACAGCAAAGGAAAAGGGGAGAGGGAAGGAATGTCCAAAACCCCGCTGCAAGGTCAGGTACTAATACATCAATCAAACTGGTAACAAAGAAGCTCACAGTTAACATGTCCCTTGGGTGAGATCATGTACATTCCATTATATCCTGTCTCCTTTCCTCATCTGTCCCTTCCATCTCTGCACTGAATCCCGACAGGCCAGATGTCCTAAGACATGTCCGACACAGCCTGCCCAACAAGGAATGCTGTATGGGAATTTGGCCAACATCCAATGAACACGCCACTGACCCTTCCTCCTTCACTCCACCTCCATTTGGAAATGGATTCCATCTTTACGCTGCTCAGTAAGTGACCTGCACTCATTGCATCCCTTCTCTGGGCAACTTATTACTAACTCTAAGCACTTGGTAGCCAATCCATTTCCTTTTCCATAGGAAATGAGGACCCTGACACATGACCACAGATGCTGCTTCCAGTGCTAGAGCCTGCTCAGCTGGCAGGGAGCCTTGCTGCCCAGGAACCAGGATCAACATTTCCCAACCACCAGCAGCTGCTCACTCCAACTCTCTTTCAAGCACAGCTTAATCCTTTGCAACTGAAAAAAGCTCCAGGAGGCAACTGCACAGCTTGAAACCTCCGCTCTGACACTTGGCTTGGGATGCACACTGGCTTTCAGAAGCACCAGCTGAACACATGACCTCGAGGTTCCTGTCCTGCACCTTCACCACTCAGCACACCAATGCACACCCACCTACCAGCCACCGCCCCCCAAAGCAAACCTGGCAGCTTCACATCCTGCACTGCATTAAGAACACTGCCTCTGGCCCACAACAGGGGAACCCTGTTCAGGTGTGATTTACTCAAGTCACTGACCACAGAGGAAGAAACGGTTCCTGCGTCCGTAAAGAGCAAGTGCTCTACTTCAGCTCCTCCATCACACAACTTCTTCTACAGGACACCAACAGTTAAGACCACAGGTAATACTGGTGTAATTTAACACAAGTCCCTCAGAATAATTTCACTTGCTCACACATCCTCAGGTGGCAACTTCGAGGATCACAAGCTTGCGTACTACACAAAAAAATTGTAATAAAATTCAGAGTCTATAAAATATCCAAAATGGACTAGGCTACATCGCTCCAGAGGTTTAAGAGCCTGAAGCACTACCGATGCATTAGCTATTTCCCACAGAGGACCTTTTTATTCTACGTTCCCTTCTCAGACAAACACTAGCTTTTCTACACATCTCTTGGGCTGAGGCCAGTACAACAGCTGAACAGGGGAGCTGTCCTTAGCTCTACCCCTTACACTTTTTTCCCCAGCACTTATCTACTTCCTCCACTCAGACTGCAGGCTCTGCAGCACAGGTTGCCTAGCACTCTTATTTCCCCCAACACCTGATACCAGGGGCCTGGACTCTCACTGCTGTACGTGCAAGCAAGTAGCAACAGACAGAAAACGATCAATTCACCCCATGCAGACTCCCACTTTCACCTACAGGTTCCCACCACCTCTCCAGTCACAGTATGTACAAGTTTGCTGCTACAGCAGGAAACTCTTTAGTCTTCAAGTAGCAGCCTTGCAGAACACAACCCCGTTCGCCCCCAGCCATGGTGTTTGCTCAAACATCATTTAAGTCTGCTCTCGCTTCATTCTGCCTCAGGCCTAGATCAGGTCAAGCAGAGCAACTCCAACCAGAAGCAAGAGCTCTCTAAAGTCTCAATCAGCCAAGCAGAGGCTTCTGTATGACTGAGAAAGCCTCTCTAATGAGAGCTTTCCTTCCAGCTCTTTGATTAAGCACAGTAGCTAGAACAGCAAAAGTGACAGAAATGCTCACTGTGGGCCTTACATTTAGCCTGTGTAGGCAGCCAAGCCAATAGCAGCTGATGGAGTATGTAAGCACATACTCCGTGATGTGAGAGTCCTAATAGGCAGGCATAGCTCTGCACCACAGTGCTGCCCATTTCTTAGAGCAGTTTCCCCCAAAGACACTGCATGCTTAGTCCATTGAGCTTTGAGCTGTCACAGATGGTTTAGCTGAAAAATGGGAGCAGGACAGAACTGCAGAGTTTCCTTTGTTAGCAGGAGCAAAGACAAGAAGGGGAAACGTATGCAGAGTAAGGAAAATATCATACCAAAGGTAAAAATGCCAAATGAAATACAACTTGGAGAAAACTGACCTCACTACCGTAATTAAATTTTAAGGATTTTCAGGAGGCAATACAAAGAGCCGCAGAGGCAGATTCACACTGTGTGGGTTCTGAGATCAGTAAGTGGGAAGTTCCTTCATACCAAGATAAATCACAATCGTTCTCTTTTGGAAGAGAGAAGTGGGGGATGCCTGGGACTCTCAATAGCTCTTGGGATTCCCTTTATACACCCTAGTGCCATGGCAAATGCAGCACTGGAAACTCCTTTTGAGCCAACACAGTAAGTAGTATATACTGGATACCTAGCTGCCTCCTCTTAAAACACCCATCATCTTATCTTCACAGTAGCAGTATTTTGCACAGGCCGGGGCAATATTCCCTGGCATCCTGGAATCAGAGGCAGGGAAGAATAAGAGTCCCCTGCATTTATTTCACATTTATCCACAGTCATCAATGAATTCTGCCATATTTGAGCAGTACAGAGCCCCTGTAAGCACTGCCACTTAGAGGATGTATCTCCTAAACTTTAACCTCAGTACCTCACCCAGCAGAGACAGCAAATTCAGTTACTCCAAGAAAACACATTTAATAGCTTCCTTTTTGACAAAGTCTCTGGAAGCCAGAATCTGCCTAAAGCATTAGGTTGATCCACCATGTCCTGCAGATACACACTGCTACACTCACTCTGGAAGCTGGGGCTGTGTGTAACAGCCAGAGGTAGAAGTAGTCAGGCTAGTTGCAAAGAGCTAAATGCTCCCTGCCAACAGCCGCTCTCATTTCCTTTAAACCATTGACAGCCAGAGGGTCAGCATGTACATCCTGCACCTTTAAAAACAGTCTTGCATCTAACATTTTTGCTGCCTCTGTGCTGTCAGATAGGGTAAATTTTTAAGTCATCCATTGCTGTATGTTACACATAATTGAAAAAATTATTTTGGATAGATATTACAATGCTCCAGTGGCATTTCTTTCACTTGACCAGCATTATCTGCAACAGGATCCATCCTTCTCAGGATTTGGTGCTGTAGTTGTTGTCCTACCCAGACAAATTTCCACAGTGACAATTCGTCCTGACTTTATTTTCCCCATCAAACATTGCTTAGGGAGGAAGTAAAAACTTCCCTCCATGCTAGGCTCTTAAGTCTTTCATACAATTAGTTTATGGATGTGCAAAGATATATCAGCCCTTTCTTCCCAGAGAGAACAGTCTCATGCTTTCCTGAAATTACCATACAGGTTTGCTTAGAGAGAGACTAATATGATTTTCCTTATTTAGAAGCCAACAGCTGTTTAATATTCCATGTTCTGTGTAGCCTGATTTGTGTCAGGCTTGAGGTGTCAAAAGCATAGAGACTGGCCATAGACACTCCTGATGGGGGCTAGTCTGCGTCTGAAATAGCCAGACCAGAGCAAGTTAAGACATTAACAACTAAGAATATTCTAATTTTCAGCTAAGAGCTCCTGTGGGAACCAAAACAACCCAGGAAGGCTACAATCCACAAAGCTTGGCTTCACTGAGCCCTGGCTAGCCTGTCTTTGGGACAACGCAGGCAAGGCCAGTTGACTGGAAAACAACCCAGCAAGGGTCACAGCACAGCAAAACCATCAAGGAGCCCCTGGCAGCTTGTCCCAGGGGTGGCTGGAATCTAGCGAACTGGCATCTTCTCACATGTCTAAACCAAGGCTGGAGAGAGCCTTGGGGTCAAACATCAGCCCCTGAGCATGTGCCAAGCTAATCACATAAGCAGAGTGAGCTGCATTATCACACAGAAGATCAAACTCTGCTTTCCCCAGCCTCAGCATTTGTGACCGAAAACACAAAATAGTTATTAACTACAAGATACCAGAGGTGTTTAACCAAACTCCAATCCCTTGGTTCTCCCTAATACGCAGCTATCAGATCACTTTGGAGAAATAGATAAATAATAAAAAAAATAAAATCTTTGTAGGTCTGCATGGCCGAGAAAAGCATCTAGAATTTGAAAAGAAAGAAGGCAGTGATTAGGGAACATTTGTTCTCCATTTGTCTCATGAGCTAACTGGCTAACACCACACCTCTCAAGCAGGAAAGCTGCTCCATTGCTTTTCATTTCTCATCTCTTTGTGCTCTGATACCACATTTCCAGAGACATTAGTCAGAAAAATGCCCCTTTGTACCACCATGATTTACCCCGGCCTGACACACTTCAGAACAGTTAATCACCTGCTCCAGAACAAGGCCAGTACCAGAGTCCTTTCTTTCACCATTGTACACAATCTACAACCCTGCAGGCAGAATTCCTGGCATGCTACAAGGTAGAGGTTTCTCTACCTCCCTACCTCTTAAAGCCCAATAAAAGTTATTTACAGCCTCTCCGGGCTATCTGGTTTAATCCTCTCCAGTTCAAGTATGACACTTGCTGGGACACTATTAGGTTTCTTACAGTGCTGTGACTAGCAATCACATCTGTACCTGACTGTCAGGGGACACCCTTGGCTGAGCCGGCCACCCTGGTCTATTGCTGAGAGCTCTGAAATTTCTCAGTTGAAACATTTGAAAGTTAATGAACCCTTCTAACACAAAGCTCCCACAGCTCAAGAGTTCTTTTATGAGCCCAGCACACGGTGGATGCACAGGAAAACCTCACTTCAGGCAGGCCTCTCTTTTCAGAACATGCACAGGCAGAAGGCCAGACTCTCAGGAACAGCAAATAGCAGTCAGAAGCAAAAGGCACAACCCACAGGGTATCTTAGACGGCCTTGCCATATAGTGATCTATGCCACAGCAATGTCTATAGCTTTGCTACAGGCAAAGCTATGGTTTTAACTCACCAGTTAGAAAACTCAAGGAAAAAAAAGATACATCACTGCAAAAATATTACATCATCCAAATGCCCCTGGGTAGGGAGGCGGGTCCCAACTTCACTGAGAGAAATGCAGTATTTGAAATAGGGGTGGCAATAATCACAGACCTGGATCAACACTGGATGAACATGTGGCTGTAAATGTAAAACGACTTTTAACTCTCTAAAAACAGTTATCAGCTCACAGCTGCTGTCCAAATGTGAAACAAATGTAAAATGTGAAACAAATGTAAAAAAACTCTGGAGTCAGCAATACAGAAATGTCATTGCAGGAAAAAAGACAATTTTTTAAAAGCAACAATTTACTTACATACACCTTCATTTGAACTTTCATTCATCTTCCAGGAATACCTTTCTGTCCTGTGGAACCTGTACCTTAAAGCAATCAGATCTAGAACCAGAGCCCACCCATTCCACTCTCCACAGTTCCACCACTATTTCCAACCTCCAAAATCCATCAGTAACCCAAGACACAGACTCAGACACAGAGAAGTGCTGCCGTTTTTACAGGCATTTAACAAGTTCTTCAGTAGAAGGCAAGAACAGGAGACATTACCAAGGAAACCCAAAGAAACCCTTTGCCCCAGAAGCACAGTCTCCTTCCAGATTTTGCTTATATTCCTCCCTCCCGTGCTGCACACCTGGCCCCAAGGGGATACCACCGCATTTAACTGGCAGCTCAGGAATGGGATTGGACTGGTACACCCAACACCCAAAGTGCAGGGCAGACTGGGCAATCAGTGCTGTGGCAGAGAAAGGGACTGGCTTTTGTTTCTCGGTTTCTAGGTCTTTTCTCCCCTCTTTTTAATTGCTAAGCCTGCAAATGGGGTTGAGTATGGGGAGGGGGGAAGGGAACAGAATCTGGTGAACAGCTGGGACCTATCACTTTTCATTGCAGGTCTTGGAGAGATGTGGTTGACAGAGTGATGCACAGAGGCTGTCCCAGTTAATGACTTCACCATTCTCCATCATTATCCCCATCATTAGGAAATTAGGAGGACAGAAGGTATTTACTGTAAACCTGCCACCTCCCAAGGAGAGATAAATAGAAACTGATAAATGGGATCTTCTGGTGCTGTTCGTCTATTAACCTTCTGCTTCCCAGTTTAGGCATATGCATGCTATCCTGCCATTAATATCCAGTAATTGGCATAGCAGTGGGCAACACGCTCCTACCTTGAGCGTCAAACATCTCCTGTGCTGCATGCGAGTGCACGACTACGCGTACCACAGCTCTGCTGCCAGGCTGGGGAAGAGCCCCTGTGCAGCTGCTCACATCTCCGCTCTGAGTCTGAGCGACCAGGCAGACCTGCTGGGTCTGAGTGGAGGCACCCATGTGATCACAGCAGAGGGGGCTGTGTGTGCATGACCTCCCCTCCGTGGAAGCAACAAACCAGCAGGTAGGTACACTGGCACCTCCAGCTGTGCTGCTGTGTGTTCTGTCAGCCTACCTCTGAATACAGCTCACACATGCCTCCAACGATGACAGTCCGCCTGGCTGCAACCTCCGAACATCAAGGAAAGAAGCATTTTCCTTACCATTGTGAAGTGTTCTGTAAGCTGCTAAGCAAAATAAAAAAAGAAAGCTTATGAGACCTCAGAATTTATGATCTTTCCTTCCTAGTCAAAAAGCAGCCAACATTTCATCAACCTGTACTGACACTTCTGCAGCTCCCTGGCCACAAGAGTGGCCTTTTGCATGTGCTGACTTGCTTCACCCTTACAGGCTGAACCTCTAGAAACTACCAAGTCCTCAGAGAGACAAATTGAGCCACTTCTTTCCTCAGCAACCCAGCCCTGCAAAGCTGAAGCAAGTCCACACTCAGAAAGATCAAGATTTTACATGAGCCAGCCCTCCTGCCAGAGAGGAGAGCCCTCCACAGAGAGCAGGCTCACTTGCAGGTCAGTAACCAATCATTTTTTCCACCTAGATTATGCCTCTATTTAGGAAAAACCCCACTCCACTGCTATTTTCCCCTATTATATGACATTATTAACTGCTTTACTTACCCTACCTCTAGCATTTTCCTTTCAACCAGCATTATAGTTTCCAATTCACGTGGTGTACAGGTGACTACAACTCAGAGACACCAGCCAAGACTACAGCTGCCATTTCTGATGAGGAACAATCAGAACAACTTAACACAAGTCTTAAGACTATCATATGATTATGGCAATGTTTATCCACATGTAACCTTTTCCAGAAGCTCAGGAAAAACAGAGGGCCTGTTCTTACATGTACTAACCTGGCAAGCGGTTCATCTGCTCTGTGTTGGATGGGCGGCTTCAAAACCTTGGAAGGAAGGACTGCAGGTATGAGCTGCTCCTTCCACACACACTGGCTTACACACATCAACTCTGTGCAGGCGACTAACGCCAACGTGATTGTGATGGAAAGTTCTAATGGGAACACCAGCATTAACTCCCATCTGTCTAAGCAACTGGCAATGTCCATCAATTACGGCAAGAGCCAACTAACAGTTGCAGCTGCAAAATAAAAAGAGCAGAATTAACATTTCAAGTTTCTGTCATTCACCTGGATTTTTTACAGTTGTAATTACCAAGCTGCAGAAGCTGTCAACAATCAACATCAGCCAATCTGTCTGCATCAGGAACCCAACTGCATGCCAGAAATTGTCTTCGACAGGTTTTTTTTTCTCCCTTGCTTCCCTCTATTAGAATTTTCCCTTCAACCCCCCCCCACAACACTCAGCTGTTTTACCACCAGTCACTAGAACTGACCGTGTCAAAACAGCGAGAGACAAAATGACTGACACTTAACTGATAAAGTCATAATTATTTCCTTTCTCCAAACCTCAGTATCAAAACATGCTGCTTTCTCCCCAGGCCTCTGCTTCCCTACCAGTACAGGAGCAATGCTGCAGCCCCCTCCCAAAAATGCAACCCTTACCCAACCCCAAACATTCCTTTCTATGGGATACTGAGAAATTTAAAGAAGCTTTCCAGCTGAAGGCCTGCTCTTTGATGAGCTGGTGTAACTGGTTTCCCAACCTGCAGCAGAAGACCTTGTTACAACATCCACCTGCTCCATTTACCCAGAAACACCCAAACAACCAGTGCTTCAATTTTTGTCTGTTGCATCAAACCACACAAACATGAAGAATACAAACAAAAAAATCAAGACAAAACCAACAAACTCGAAACACTTGCTCCTTTCAGTGCTAGCCAGAAACCAATACTTTTTTAAACACCTGAGAGTGTACAAAGAAAGCATTCTAGGAGACTATAGACACCTTGAATCAGATGGTCTGCTTTAAGGGGAAAGTTACGTTGATTGTTGAGGCTTTTTTTACAGACTTGGGTTTTTTCTATTGTTTTTTGGGGGGTTGGTTGGTTGGGTTTCTCTGGGTTTGGCTGCTTTTTGTTTCTTTTTATATGAAGTCCTCGCATTTTTAAAGCTATTGATCCTTTTCAAAACAAGTTGTGGCACAGACAACATATGGGTCATTATCAATTAACAGCTGATTTGTAACCTCTGCATTCACAGTAGATTAGAACACATTAGACATATGCAACAAGCCAGGGACAGCTGTAAGTGTCCAGGGATAAATTGCTCTCGCAGGTGCATCCCCTCATGTACTTTCCTACTGCCTGAGTTCAGCTCACCTGGGTGAGCTCATCCTCTGCAGCATTGCTGTGCTCACTTCCAAGGCAGTGACCAAAGACACAACTGTGGCAGAGCCATGGGTAACATTTAAAACAAAATTTTGCTTGAACGAGAAGCTCTAACTGTGCACTCCACACACACTCTGCTACCTGACATCTACTTAATGCATTAATCCATCAGCCAGCTGAGCAGCTACAACAAAAGCATAAAGCCACAGCATAAAAAAAATAAAATACAACAAGGGTCTCAACAATTCGTATATCCACCAACAAAAAAGGCATGAAGTGCTCCTTTTCTTCAGGAACCACTGGAGTAGGTTTCATACACAGCTCTTATGTAGATATTTGCAAACCTGGTAGAGCTAATGTAGGATTCATGAGTTACTACACATACTTACTCTGAGTTACTACCCCAGCAGAGTCCTAACCAGCCACCAACACTGGAACAATATACAGGGAAGAAACGACCTCCCTGGCACTTTTACACAGATAATATTGATAAATTGACAAATGATGAGATAAAAATGAAGTTATTAACACAGAAATATCTGAAGAACATGTTAGAAGGAAAGCTCTTCAGCAAAAACCTCACCAATCTGAGGGCACAACAGGCAAGTACAAAGACCTGCAACTTCAGAAGAAGTGCATTAAACCTCTTAGCACAATATTGCGCAGAGTTCACCTGCTTTGAAACCACAGGACACAAATCTTTTTCCCAGCCAGACGGTGAGACGTGCACCTGCTTCCAGGCTGGCACGGTGAGACACAGCGTAAACCCCTTCGAGGGCTCTCTCTTCCCAAAACTAGCTGGGCACTATTTCCCAATATGGCAAAACAACTTTTTCCTCACACATATTTTGGGAGCAGCAGGACGGATATGGCACCATCGTTTAGGAATAAGGACACTGAGACCAGGACTCCCAACCCCGCAGCCGAGGCCAGGCACCACCCAGCCGCCCAAAGTGCCGGAAAGCAGTCCCTTCCCCAGCAAGCACAGCTTTCGTACCGACAAAATCCAGCCGGAGCCTCGGGGAACAGCCTGAGGGGATGTGCGGGGCCGGCGCCTCGCGCCTGAGGGGGGACCCTCACGCGCCTGAGGTAAGGCCGGGGGGAAGGGGGGCTGTAGCGGTGTTTCCCGCCTCGCGCCTGAGGGGATCCTCACGCGCCTGAGGTGGGGGGGGGGAGGGAGACA
>VXAY01005970.1:275229-307729 GCA_013399855.1 Oxyruncus cristatus
TGAAATCCTTAACATTCTCCAAATACTAATATTTGAGACTACAAATGAACTATAGTGCACGACAGATTAATTCAGATCAATAAACCAAGGGAAGGCATTACAAAACTGACACAAGGGAAGCTTAAGAATGCCCTGAAGCTCTATGGCCTGATTTCACAAATGGAATTAAATAGCAAGGCATTACACATCAAGTAAAACACACTCACCAAGAAATTACTACATATTTATCCCGTTTTCTTTTAATTTCACATGATTAATTTTAAAGAAATTCCCAACACCTGCTAATTTTAAAATTTCGCTAATAAAAGAGAGCAGGAAAATGGCAATAGGGCATTTTTGTTTTCAGAAACAGCATTTCAAGAGATTGCAAACATACCTCTTCACACTGCTTGTTAAGGAAAGTCCACAAGGCATTTATCAAGCAACACTGACAGTGCTGATAAGCAAGAATTCAGGTCGGGAATGTCAGGATTCAGGACAGGCCTCTGCTCTGGGAGCTGAACCAGCCTATGGCCCTGTGCTGATGGTGCGGTGGTATCTCCACACAGGGCCCTTGGCCTGCCTGTGCCAGGGTGTCCCGATTGGCCCATGGCACCGCTCCCCTGCCAGGGGCTCGCGGAGCAGCGCGAGGGCTCTGGAGCAGCACACTCTCAGGAGTCAGTGTGGATCCAAAACCTGTGAGAGGAGCAGATGCCGGGGGGTCATGGTGCACCTGGCCAGGCATGAGCCAAGCTGTCCAAGTGACTGGAGGGCACCCAAGCCATCCTGTCTCCCTGGCAGCAGCAGGAGCACCACGGATGATGGAAAACAGAGACAGGAGCATGTGTGAGAAGACCTACGGAATCAAGGGGAAGGGATGGACAAGAGAACACTGGGTGCTATGCAGGAGGTGTACAGGAGCAATGTTATCAGCTCCACCAGTTATTTTCAGTTCTGAACCCCTAATGTGAAATGTTCAGCTCTGTTTCAGCTTTCCAATTTAGGGCCTCAAGTTTCACTGTTTCTGTCTCAGCATCTTGGCTTTTTAGTGCTCCCAACTGCCTTTTCCTTATACAACCCAAGTGACTCCTTGCAGACTATGCAGGGGTAGAGTGTCAGCCCCAGGATGGACTGAGCATTCCCGACATCTGCTCAAGGAGGATATGCTCTTTCCAGCAAGGACACTAAGCAGAGACAAGGTTTTAACAATGATTTGAAGAGCTGGGAAAAATTCTTTCTCTTTCCTCAGAAACAAGAACCCCAAAGTCTCAAAATCTCTAACCACCCCCCAGCCCAGGTGTTTCTCTGAGCCTTACCCCATCTCACAGGCTGACCACAAAGGCTGCACTTCCATAGCTGGCATCATATCCTAATTATGTAGTTTAAGTTTCCTTTGTCTCCACTGGGAAATGCAACGAAGAAACCTTAAATTTCATCAGGAGATTGTTTTTTCACCCTGAAAATTATCCAGGATTTTCCCAAAATGACAAAAGTGAGATCATGAATTCCCTTTATGAAAATCATCAGAATTAGGATCAAGACTTAAGCACAAAGGCCATACGATGCAGTTTCAGCTGTGCATTCCAGACATTCCAATGTCCACTGCCCAATCTTTCCAAAAAGAAAAAAAAATAATAATCAAGACATCAATCTTATATGGACTAATATTTCACTTGACCAACAATCTTGTTGTTTAACATCACAATTAATTATTCAAATTTTTTTGAAAATTCATTAGAACCTTCAATTCCTGTGATTTGAACAGTCACAAGCTGTACAATCAAAAGGCACAGAAGAGATGGCTCAGTTCACTTCCTTTGGCCAACTGATAATCAGGCTTCCAGCTAGCTTTCATTTTTATTGGAATAAAGGGGAGGAAGAGGGAGTCCCACTGAACTGAACACCAAAACTGCTGCTCCCTCAGCCAAGAGCAGCATTTGGTTCTAAAAATTTCTGGGAAACCATAAGGGTTCTTAGATTTTTCCATCCTCAAAAAAAATATTAGATGTTTTTCTTCTCCATCAGTGTAATAAACTCTCACCAGGCAAATAGGACACAAGAGCAATCTATAAGAGAACAATCCTTGAAAGAGGGTCTGACTTATCCTCGTGCTCTCCTGCCCAGCAGCTGGGGCTTAATGGGGTTATTGGGAAGTGAGCATATAAGCTCACTTTAATGAGTTTATAGAGAGATCAGATTTCTGATCAAGCGTCCAAAATTCATGTAAATAAGACAACAATAAATATTTCACATGAAGCATAAACCAGTGCCAAACCATTTTATGAACCAAAAAAATATGGAAACTAAGCAAACATTGCTATATGGTACTCTTACAGTCCCTGACCTCTTAACAGAGGGGGGATCCCCTGGCTCTCACTGCTGGATATTATTTCTCTTGGGAATGACAGATTATGACACTTAAGCAATGGAAAAATTATTTAAGACCCAGAATGGTGACTATGAGAAGGTTTAAGGCCTTTTCCTCATTTCAAATTCTCAAGTCCAGTGAAGGGAAACAACAGACAAAGCTTCCTTAAACCCTATGAAGTCTGAAAAAGTTATTTTATCCTTTTCTACTCTGACCAATGTGTCCAAACACAGTCTAAGGTGTTCAAGATCCACCACCATAAAGTAATCACGGCTAATTTTAAAAATCAAGTTGTGTTTAAAGTTTTATCCTGACTCTGGAATATCTGGAGAGCCTGGGTGTGCTGAGCACTATGGGAGCATTGTAGATGCCCTGATTCACAGAAACTTGTCAAAAGAGAAGGCAAGGAATGCTGGAACAGGGGGAGTTTCCCAAGTTGGTCCCCTTATCCATTCCCTTTTTCAAGAGGAAAATACACAACTCCTACCTTCCTTCTGCTCATTTGCAGCCTGCCCTACCAACTACTGGCCAGAAGTTAGAGGATGCACTGCAACTTCCACAGCCTCCTCCAAATGGAACAAAACAAGACTGAATCTACTCACTGAAAAAATGAATTTCGACTCATGTGACTTCTTCAACATCACAGAAGGAACCAGAGGAAAAGGTCAAGTTCAGCTATTACCCAATCATCTTGGAAGGTTTTCCAGTCCAAAGGGACTAGAAGGAAAGCAAACAGGCACTGGTAATGCCAGCCATGTTTCTTGTCACTGACCATCACCAATGGACAAGGTTCACGTGTTATCGAGGCCACGGCTGTGCAGGAACAATCACACCACTTGCTTGACAACATTCATGAGGGCACCTCAGGTCTAAGGTAATTTAAAGACCTCTCCCAAAATATTAGGGAACAGAGCCACAGGAAATGTTGCTTGAAAAATCAACATTATCAGCAAACAGCAGTGCCCTGCAGATGGGACCATGGAGCTGAGAGACAAATCCTTGTCGTGTGTCGTGTGTCCCTGTCCTATTTGCCCCCAGAGCTCAGCTGCACAGGGATACCAACACCCGGCCGTGACACAGCTGGAGATATTTACCTCTCATCCTTCCCAGTGTTCCTGCCCTTCCCAGGCCAAGGAGACACACGTACTCAGCCAGTGGCCAGCTCACCTAGTAGAGAATATTCCAGGGAAGTGCCTGTGTTCAAAGACCTGTGAGCTGGTGTCCTGATGGCCAATGTTTACAACACTTTGCCGCAAGCTGCACCCAGATGCATTGTTCTGGCACACCATCCTTGCAGAGAACAGCAAGTGTCCCAAAGATGGTAGCAGTTTTGGTCAAGATGACTGCACTCACTGGGGGGAAAAAAAAGAAAAAAAAAAAAAAATCACCATTTTCTTCACTTTTCCTTTCCAGTTCTGCTGATTATTACTATCAAAGAAAGAAAGAGGGTGAAAAAACACCCAAACCAAAATAATTTCAACACCAAGACCCAGCTCTAAGCTACTGAGATCCCCAACATCACTTGCACACTGCATCATTCCAAGAATCCAGGCCTACAGCCCCAGCAGAGTGTCAGGGAGTTCTCTAACACCCTCCTTTGTCCAAAGGACCAGTGGTGCAGGTGACTGTGGTGTTTCCTTCACCATGAAATTAATGCCCAACCCAAGTGCCCTGGACAGTGTTCATTCCAGGACAACTCGCTCAGAATATTTTGCCTAATTAAATACACTTCATCGCCCACAGAACAGCAGTTCTCTCAATGCTGGAGAAATTACATCACTTCTTTTCAGTGAGATAGTCATGCTTTTCCAAAAATGTAAATTAATTCCTGAAGGGAAGAAGAGAGAGGTCTGGCCAAAAGAGCTCTACTTGGCATGATCAGCTCTCCTTGCTGTCTCACAGTCATTCCTGCACAAAATCTGATGTGGCAGCTTGTTTGAAGCTTGTTTATTGGGAAGAGGTCATAAGCTGAGCACTGTTCAGAAGAGGTCAGGCACCTGATTAAAGGGTGAATAAACTGAAATTCTTCACATGCATCTCTGAGACAGAAGCTTGATGAGGAGCGAGAGCTTGTCTTAGAAAAATGTTGCCAAGTACCTCACACCAAAAGGCAGCAGCAGACTGCAGGACTGGTTAGAGCAGGGGAAGATTAAATAATTCTGCTGTCAGCATTAACAAATACTCAGTATTGTTCTGCTGTACTTCAGGACAGGCTCGTGCTGGAGGAAATCTCCCTCTCTGAGAGGGAAATAACACGAAATCATGCCAGCCCTGAAGAACTGATAGTCAAAACAGACGGGACAAAAAAGAACATCTTGAAATGATCCACAAAACAAAGGAGAAACAAACAGAAAAAATAATTTGCTTATCCCAGGTCTCGTGCCACTGCAGTGGGAGAGAGTTGAATTTCCATGTCCAGAGCCCCAGCTCACTGACTGTTCTCCCAAGGTTTTCCTTCCATCTGTTGTGCTTTTTGCAGTGTGGGGGGAAAATGAAATCCAGGGGCTTTGCCATGTTCTAACATTGTCACTGTTGCTCTTACACATTCCTGACACCGCCATGTGATCATTAGAGCTGTGCTATCCCAAACTTGGGAGGCTGCAGTCACCTGAGTGGTGACATTACCAGGCTGCTCTCCCCACTGCTGAACTGGGACTATAATGCTCCAAAGGGACCAGACAAACAGCCAAGTGCTTCCTCTCCTCCTCTCACTCTGCCCTTCTCCTTCCCTTCCTTCATTGTGACACTATTCCGGAGAGCAGCCTGAAAGGAGAAATTCCCTGTTCCCTGCAGTGCAGTGCCTCACAGGTTTCCTCTTGCCAATGCCACAGTCTCCTGGTCAAGCCCTGCGGTGTCCACTAGGCAGACTCAGTCATCTGCATCTGGGATGGAACATCAAAATCATTTGAGAATCTCTTGCAAATGCTGTAGTAACTGCAAGTTCCAAAAAAAAAAAAAAAATCCAGATTTTCCGGGAAAAAAAAAAAAATTGCTTAGGAAACAGACTGGGGGGAGACAAAGTAAAACCTAAGAACTACAGTATGTCTGAGGGGCAGGAAACTCCACTAAAAAAAGGAAAGTCAGATGAATTTTTCAAGCATGATTTCCTGATAAACAGCTGCACAGAGAAGAGATGGCCCAATTGATCAAGGGCAAGTGCTTGGTCCTGGCTGCATTTCTCCCCTCGAGTTCTGCTGCATGGCACAGGATCTCCAGGTCTCCTGGTGCAGTTCCTTCCCAAGAGCTGAGCTCAGCACTGTGCTCTTCATGGCAGCTGAGGATTACTGAATCGGCACTGTCTTCCAGGAGCTCTGACCCTCAATTCCTCAAGCCTCTCTCATGCTTTGGAGCGTTACGTCCCTCTAACCTGGACAGCACCAAATAAATCTCTCCAGTCATTAATTCCAGGCAGGCTCTTGCTACAGGTTCCCTGGAGCACAGGGTGCTAATTTCCTCAGAGAGTGTACCAGCCTCAACTGAGCCATAACCCAACCACTTCCCTGGTGAGAGCCCAGAGCTGGCAGCAGGGACTTCCTGCAGGGGTGCCTGGAATGAACCCTCGAACCTGTGCTCTGGTCTGTCTAGTTACACACAGGAGCTGGCAGATACCATTTATGCCATCTAAAGTACAATTGCTGTGCATTACCAGCTGTGCTCCCAGCACGCAAAGCACTGGAAATACAGGGAGAACAGATACTTTAAACTCCTCAGATGAGGTATTTGTCATTAAGAAACCACAAAGTCATGAGAAGCCCAAGTAAAGCAAGAGTGCTGCTTCCAACGCATATGTTTTGCCTGCAGCCTTCAATGCAGTGGTTCCAGAAAAAAAAAAAACAGCACTCCACACAGATCCTCACCTCTCTTACAGTGCTAAACTTAGCCATGGGGGAGCAGAGCTCTGGCCCAAGATGCACCCCAAACATCTCCACTTCAGCCACAAGCCAGCCTGAGCACGTTTTTTGCAGAGTAACAGCTTAGTGTTGGCTGTAGAAACCACAAAGGTCCCAAAGCAGAATCATCTTTGGAAAACAAACAAACAAAAAAAGAGGGTTCTACTCTAAAAGAGTGGAAAGCACTGGGAAAGTGAGGAGGATGCAGGAGGACTGCACTCCCCCACACCTTTCCCTTCGGCTCTTTAGATCCACTTGAAGCACTTCCTCCTCCCATCCCTGTCAGGACACTGCTCTCTTACACACTGTCACACTGTCTGCCTTTTCATTGCAGTCTCCAGCAAATTGTCAGAGGAAAGGAAAAGTGACAAGCTCCTAAGAAACCGAATGCCTCATTCTGTTTGAATATCGCGTTAACCCTGAGCTCTGCTGCTTCATTTGTCATTTTTCCAGCCCCCTGAGTCCCCGCAGCCCCCCTGACCCGGGCACTCTGATTAGCCGTGATCAATGTGCACATTTTGGGAGCTCTGTGCACGCTGCTGGACCCTCGGCCTCGCCCACTCATGCAGATAATAACGGCACTTCGACTCACTTGCCCAGAACTCCAAGCTTCATTAAACAGGGGGGATGTCACCAAAAGTCCCTTTCACTGGCTTCTCGTTTCCCCGTAAGGAAAAAATTGACAGTGCTGAGAAATGGGATTTGGGATATAAATAACCCCTGGTTTGGGAGTCGCAGTGAATGCCGGCAGTTGCCCGTGCCCGTGTGCAGGAGCTTCCTCGCTGGCTCAAGTGGGAGGACAGGCAGCTGTGCCGAGTGGGGAGGCTGCACAGAAAGGTGCCCCGGGTCAGGAACGGCTCCAAAAGGAATGGTTCTGCCTGCACAGAGCAGGCTCTGGGCACAGAGCCCTGTCAGACACCTTTGCTGCTGGCTGGCACACTTGTACCAGAGGTTGGTTTTCTGGGTACGTTGCTGTGTCTGCTCCAGAGCCATGCTGCACGTTACCTAGCACAGGCACCTTTGCTCAGAAAACATCCCTGCTCTGAAGGACATGGGTCTCCTGAGAGACTTTATTTACTGCTGCACAGTGAACTGTCCCTCTCTGTAAGTGGTAACGCAGGCAGGGGCTGGACAGCAGCTTCCAGGGCACACCAAGGAGGGGAGAGCTGGGGGGCAGCCAGAGCCCTGCACTCCAGCAGGCCCTTGCCACCAGCAGCCACCATTTAGGACCTTGCTCTGAACACAGCCATCTCTCCTGCAGGCCATTCCCCCCCTCCACCTGCATTTATCACCCACCTGGAGCCACAGGTAGGAACACTGAGGCCCTGGTTTGCTGAGCTTCTGCTGTGGGCTGTAGAGTCCCTGCAGGAAACCTCTGCATCAGGATTCAGCTTGGGCCCCTTGCCACCAGAACACATCAGCGTGAGCTCTGAGAAAAAACAGAAATGTGATGAAGCAGCTGGGGGTTTTGGACCTGTGTCATTACAGCACACACAGCCCCAGGCAGCCTTTGGGGAGCTCCGTGTCTGACCTGATACTCGAGTTAAGTAAAGTTATTACACAGAAAATACATTAACAGAATTATGCAAGGCTAGGAAAGAACTGTGCTGTCTGCTCCCGGGATCCAGCCCAGGTTTGCTCCTAGGTCTTCCCAGCTTTCTAGGGTCAGATTTAATCAATCCAAATGTCTAGGTACATTTGGATTTTAGTTTTCAATCAAGCTCCATCCTCACCTTAGAAGAAATACCACCAGTGCTCTAAAATGAAGATCATTGTCTTCACACAGAGAAAAACTTCAAACACTTGCAAATACTTAGGGCTTCACCCTTCTCAAACTGTTTTCTTCCTCACTGCAGTTAAACATCCTACAGGAAAAGCACTATTTTCGCACATGAACAGGCAATGGTATTTTCCATCTACCTTAAAAATGAAATAAAAGTCTGATGAAGCATCAAGGGAAAACACAAGATAGAAAAATTGAAGTATTTTCCCATTAAAATGGAAACCCAAATCCCACAACAACCCAAACCCAGTCTTTTGCATTTCCATGTCATTCCAAACATTTCCCTGACAGTTTGTTTACAGAGGTCTGAACTCTACAGAACTACTTCTCATCTGATGCCTGACAAGCAGCTTCCTGCAGAGCTCTGTACACATCATCCCTCTGCTCCCTCGGAGGGTCTGAGCCAGGAATGCTTTCCAGCAGAGCCTTAGGGCAAGTCCTGCACCCTCTCCCTCCCCCATAAATGTCTCCAAGTAGATCCTCTCATACACTTCAGCCAAGGGTTCAGCTTGTCCTATTAAGGCACATTCCACGATGCAGACAGGCTCCCACTGATTTCCATGGACTTCAGAGCAGGCTCATGCACTGTCACCTCCCCTGGGAGGAGTTACAGATTCAGGGCAAACAGGAGCCTCTTCCTTGGGGAGACTCTTGACCCTAGGCAGAATTTCCCTTGCCTTCAGAGCACGGCCTGCAGAATAAGCCACTGTCTGTAAAACAAACACTCCAATGCTGTGCTTCTCATTACCCCCAGACTTTTGTCCCCTTATTCATGGGAAGGAGCACCCTGGCCACGGAGCCGTCGTTCCAGTGCTCTCCCTGAATAGAGCCTTGTTTGTGCCAGAGCAGTGATTCTCCTGGGCTGAACTCCCCAAACTGCAGCAATTATTCTGGCTGAAACAAGACACAGAGAGCATCAGGATCAGGCCACTAAGACTCCAATAAAGGCAACAAGCACATTATAAAGCCCCATGACAACCGATCCCTACAAAAGGCTGTCCCTACAGAGTGATGTATGGCAAGAATTTTCAGCACTGTGCTCCCTGCTTTATCCAGACCCAGTCAGCCCTGAAGCTCAGATGATTTTGGTGATTTGCTGTCGTTTTCTCCATCCCTGCAGTACTGCCCACGGGACAAGGGGCAGACTGACAGAGGCCAGCAACCTCAGCAGGGACACTTCTATCCCAAACCTGCCCCTCCTGTCCTGCTGTAAAGAAAGGAGGGGCGAGGGGGAGGAAAGGAGTGCTAGGCACAAAAAAAAGGGGCCAATAAAGATGACATTCTTGTGCAGTTTAAGGGGAAGGCAGCCTGACTATGCAATGGGAGTGCAGGCTGAACCCCAACACCTGCTGGATGTAATGGACTCTGAAGCGTTGTTTCAAAATTAATCAAGTCATTTAAAATCATAGCTGTAGTCTCCACTCACTACTCCTGTGCATAAACGCGCTGATCCCGATACTCATCCATGTCGGGTGACTTGAGCAATATATCACCATAATTGCCATTTTAGGGCTGCAAATTGGAGCTAAAATAACCAGATGCAAAAGAGATGGCCATATCATACTCTCAAGATGGATCTACAAAGTTCAAGGAGAGTTCAAGCATGGAAGAGGCAATAGAGAGGGGTCAAGTGTAAGGAGATTGTTCATGTTCAAGAGGAATTAACTTTACAAATATATTGTTTCTGAGGTGGTAATTGTACCCTCTTACAGCTATTCATACCTCATTGAATCTTTGCATTCTTCTCAGCCATTAGAGTGATCGTTCCTCATTGAAATAAATTTGATTTTCACAAAATATTCTGTTTTTAAACTGCAACTAATTTCCCCAAGATTTTCTGCTTTAAAATAATTCTCTCTGAAACCACGTAGCCCAGAATCAGCTACGAGATCTTCAAACTACAGGCTGAGGGACCACGGACAAGGCAAAAGCACAGAGACTGCCAATTCATTTGTTGTCGGGAAGGTTAACCACACTCAGAGCTTGAGACCTCACCAGAAAGAGCCATTAGAGTGCTGTTCTCACCCGAAAGAATGGGCTGTGACTGTGGGCCTGGTCTGGAAGCTTCAAAGTATTCAAGCACTTCAGCTACTGGGGATTTTCAGGTTGCCAACACAGAAATGCCTTCTAGCAGTCCAGGATAGCATTTCCCACAGAACATGACGAACAAAAGTTCACTTAAAGAGACACATCAGTTGTTGTTCGAACAAATCGAGCAACAAACGCAGAGCACCAAGGGAGGGACTGTAACAGCAGGAACAACTGTCCCTCTGCGATTGGCCGAGGCTTACAGCAAAGAGATCTCCACAGCAAAACAAGCACCTGCCCTCAGAGAACAGCACTCCGAAACACCTCTGCAGCCCCATAAAATCCAAACAGAAAGGCATTTTAATAAGCTCTAGGGCACGTGCCTATGCAAGTTTTAAGCCACTCATCAGTACTAGTTTAAGTCATTCCTTTATCTGCTACTCTGAGAGTCAGGTGAGCACATTAATTGTGTTTGTCTTCCCAAATTGCACCATTTAAAGTCCAGTTTCAGTTTAGTTCTGAACCACCACCAGACCTAAGAATTACTGTCAGCATCTAATAAGTCACCTGCACAGCCGGAGAAAACACACTTCCCATTGTTCCTGTAAGGGTGGGTAAGTCTCACAGTGATTTCACTGGTAAGTCTCCTGTGATTCCAGTGTTATGGGTGATCAATAAATTTGCTCAATCAAACAGAAGTTGGTATAAGCACATTGAAATAGTTAAAAGTAGATGCTTTAATTGCAGGCCCAGATTTGCGAAGGGAGGGGGAATGGGGGTTCGGCTTGCTGAGCAGTTTGTGTCTTATCTTGTAACATTGCGAAGGACTAACCACAGCGACAGTTGACCTTGTGATTCTGTAAGTTCTTTGTTCTAAGTATCTTAATAGAAATAGAATGCATTCACAAGTGAGGAGTGAAAGATTGCAACTGCAACAATTTATGGGAAGCTTCATGGACTAAACTCCCCCTCGGACTGAACCCCAGCAACGGGACCTGGCAACAAGGCCCAGCAACAGGACAAAGCCCGCGAAACCAGAACCAATGTTCTGGAAGCCTGTGAAATGGAGTCCAATGATAGACTTGAGGGGGGAGGAGAGTAAAAGGGGTATAAAAGATGGGTCTTGACTTGTATTCGGGGTTGACTGCTGGCGGAACAGGAGTTTCCCCCGGTCACCCAGCACGCTGATTTGCTCATTTGTCTTTTTAATAAACTTTCCCTATCTTTTTATATTACAATATCTGGTCTCCTGACTATAACACCAGCATGCTGCTGCTACACCTCCAGCAGACAAAGGGGCAGCTCCCAGCCCTGTAAATCAGCCCAGCACCATTGTGCTGGGAGAGCCATGCTAATTCATCCTGCAAGGAGCTGGTGACCTGAGCCCTCCCAACAATGGCACTACAGAGAGCTAATGTGCTATGGGTTACTTGGTAATTCCTGCAGCATAATTGGCCAACATGGAAACGGTAGGAATGATTGAAGTTCATAACTAATTGCAGCCATTACTGAGACAGCATTATTTATTATGAACTGCATGTAGTAGGCCTGATTCCGATTTCACTCACATCTCATTCCAGGCAGTTGTTTGACAGGTAGCTGCTGACATTTCCCATGTGCCCAGCTTCTGGAAGAGACCCACCCTCATGGCTATAGCTGTGTTTTCAGTACATCAAGTTCTACAGCACACTGACAATATCAGGAAAGCAAGGGTTTCAGGGCTTGAACTCTAGGCTGAGTAGAAAAATGTCTACATTTAGCTTGTTCTTTGCTTCCCTGTCAGCAGAACTCTGTCAGCCCACACCTGATGCTCCAGGCAGCCCGCTGACCTGTCTGCCTCTTGACTCCCATATTTACCTGGCTGTTGGGTCGGGTGGGACTTCTGCAGCCTCACGTGACAGGTTCAGCACCGGCATTACCAGTGTTTCCAAGCCTCATATGCCGCTTTGTCTGGAATGGGAACAGAGTGGGAAGATTCCCTTAAAAAGCTCACATGGCATTTACAGCTCAAAATACATGACTTCCATTTCCCATTTTCTTCCAGAGGTCTGGCCATTGAGTCTACGCAGGAGCTTTTGGCAGCTGGCCTCTCTTAGAAGTCCTGCTTTCAGCTATGGGTGCTCAGTGCACAAACCCAGGTGTAGGGAAGGTGGCTCAGAGCAGCATTACTCAAGTAACTTTGGAGCTTCCTAAATAGAAAGAAAAATCAGTATGAATTTCACTGACACTGCCCTGAACATGGACTCATGCACAAACATACAAATATGTGTGTGTGCATATACATAAAATGTATGAAAAACAACTCTACCCAGAAATGTTTTTGTTGGGCACATTCATTACATTTAGTGCAGCCAGGTCAGAGCCTGGAGTCCCTTGCACAGAATGAACAGTTCCATATCTTTATTTTCATGAGAGCCCTTGTCTAAAAACCATCATCTGGAAATTGTAATTTTTTTCCACCTTTCATAAATATCAGCATAGTGCAGCCCTCTCTCCCCCTCTCTTTTTCTTATTCAGGATATCAGGCAGATAAGAGTTATCAGTAAAGGTCATCCTCAATTTCTGTATAGAAATGATCTGTCTCCGGTATGTAATAAACATTTATCCATGCCTTTATTAGCTATATTGGATCTGACAGTTCTGTTAAACCATTTTCTTTCATTTTGCTAGGTCATGATGGTTAATGCTGCTAAAAAATCTCATCACTGCTTTTGATCACTGTATTGTCTTCCCAGCATTAGCAGGATTTTGTAAAGGTAAGCACTGGCTGGAATGACCTATTAAAGTTACAGCCCGTTGAGCTCCTGGCTTTTTTCTCCCCACAATAAAAAGCAGAGGAGTGCAAAGCATAAATTCTACTCTCGGGGTTATATTTAGTTGGGCAGCTGACATTTAGGAGAGCAGCCACTTCAGGCCCGTTTTGCATTGGTTTCACTCCATCTTTCTCACAGCCTTGAGTTTCGGAGGTGATGCTGGAAGCCACAGCACAGCAAATGAGCGCAATTAGTGGGACCAGGAGGTGATGATGTCCCAGTTAACCCCCACCACGCCAGCAGCGCGTTAGGGCAGCTGCTCAGAAAGCACTGGCTCACCATAAAGCCACAGGGAATAACAGAGAGCATGAATATGCTGCTGAGCCTTCCCAGAATTGGGATCTGCAAAGGCAGCAGTGGGAATGCAACTACCTCCCACGTGCCTGGGCAAGGCTCATGGTCAATCCAACCCTGCCAGTCTCTGGGGGAAGTTCAGTGTAAGTTTAAGCTGCTGTTCCCTGCAGTGGGCAGAGGCCCCCTCAGCCCGCTGTCCTGCCAAGCACTGCAGCCAGAAACAACAGCTTCACAAAGCACAGGTATCCCTTGGGATTGTTGGCAAGAGAAACCTGCCCCCAGAAGGGAACTCCTTCCTTAACCCCACTGAGTTGTGAACAGCTTAAGCACAGTTACAAAGGCCAAAAGAACACTCTACTGAGGGCAGAAAGGGGCAATATGGGGATATTGCAGCCACAGTGAGTGAACTGGAGCTACCTTAAACATCTATACCTAAAAATCTACCTTCTGCCTGCAGCCCTGTTTTCAGGCTGTAACAAGGGGCTTGAGATCCGCAGTATAAAGGATCATATCACCTCTTCAATTTCCTCAAGCAACCCCTTATTTGGCAGCAGCAACCCATGCTCTTTTCTTCTCCAGTTGTACCCAGCTGTAGCTTCACCAGCTTCCAAAGGCAAACAGGAACAGACTGCAGCAAGTCACAAGAACAAGCAAAACGTTATCCTAGTCTCCAAGACAACAGGCATATCAAAACAGACAAATCTGTCCAAGTGCTTCTCCCTATGCTCTCCATCTCCCTGTGTCCTGCCAGTCCGTGTTCCCCACGGTCCATGTGATATGTACCTGCAGCAGCAGAGGTCCTATCTTCCTCATAAAAATGAATGGCAGCCTTGTACCCACAGGGGCTTGTGTCTCTGCTGCCAGGACCCTGGTCAGCCTGAGGGAAACGCAGGAATCCCCCGCCGTGGCTTTCCGCTTGCCAAAAATCCCACAACTTCCAACAAAGGAAGATCAAGGGTGCTAACCCCGCTGCCCCAGCTGACTTAACCCAAGTCACATTCCCAGTACCCACGTTCAGAGTGAGAGGCCTCCCTTCCCTGTCCCTCGGTGGCCACCCAGCATCAGCATCTCCCCGTGATAATTCACAACCAGGGGGCCAATGGCCCAGGCTGGGCAGTGGAGCCTGCTCAGACACCATTATCCTGCTCTCCAGCCCAGGCTGGAAGTGCACACAATAGACACACAGCCCCAGAGGTGCACTCTGACCCCAGTGCTTCAGACCACCAGGCTGCTAAACAAGGGGCAGGACCCCTGTGGTCATGGGAATCTCCAGCATGCGTTTAAAACTAACACTGTGTGTGTTGGTGAGCTTTGCCTAAGCTAGCTCTAACATTTTCAGGTATTTTTTATTGTTTTCATATCTACGTGCAAGGTGTTATCACTCTGGATATACACAGGCAGACACGCAAGTATATGGGGAGGAAGGAGAGAAAACTCCTCAGAAGAGCATTTGGGTGAGCAGCCACTGCCTGTGATTTTTCATGTATGGTTCTCTTTCCCGGGTGTTCTGCTTAAACACAGCAAAGGGGTTTCTGCTGGCTGAGAGCAACTCACATGCTCCACAGAATTCACCCTCAGCAGCCATTTTGCCAGGCCCAGCTCACTCAATACAGTTCCTTCTCTACACATCCCAACAGGACTCAGAAGGGATACGAAACAACTGGGTTTGAAGGGCCAATCTTCCAGAAAGTTGCAATGTCTGACTTCTCCATGAGCCAGCAGATTTGTGCAAAGAAGCAAAAACATCCATTAAAATCACCTAATGGATCAATTTGCCAAGTTATTTGTCTTTACAACGAGACATGTAACATAACCTGCTATATGCTGATGGATTTTAGTAGCAGAGAACAAACAGTCCTAAAAAATGAAATGCATATCCAGATAATGCAGCTGGTAGTTAATCATTACAGTATATGACACTTAGAATCTACCAAGTCAATGACACTGAGCTGATTTCTCTTCCCAAGCTTCTGCTAAGCAGGTTGGCAAAGACGGAAAAAGGTTGATCTACTAACAAGTTTAACACAACTCTGAAATTAATCACACCCAAAAGCTAGAAGCCTGCCTCAGTTTAGTAGTTAAATCATTTATTCCTAGAACAAAAAACCAAAAACATAACCCCCAATCCTGCCCTGAGGCCATTACCAGCATGATCCTCTATTTGAAGTCTTGCAAAACGCTCAAGGAACGGCCCCTGTGATTTGGCCAATGCAAAAAAGGCACTCGGCAGCTCTGCACAGGCCAGAGGAAATGGAGATCCCAGTATGAGAATATTAAATTATTATGGCTTTTGCATCAGGGGGCACAACTGCTAGTGACCCCCCTCCTCTGCTGGCCAGGCTGTGCCACTCCCTGCCGTGAGCTCTCATTGTCGTACCCAATATTGGCATGCTTTGATAATGATAACATTGTCAAGATAATAGCGGGGAAGTTTCAGCAGAAACTCCATATTCAAGAGCCAGCTGTGCACGGCCCCAGTCACTTTTGCTAAGAAGATGCCTTCAAAAAGCAAAATTCAGTCTTGCTTCTGAGAAAAAAAGAAATTACTCTGTTCCCCAAAGCAGAAGAAAAAAGGAAAGAAGGTTATTGGATAAGAGAGGGATGAAGACCACTTCCTAGAGACATTATTTTTACATGAGTTTAAATTCCTTTTTGTTCCCAAATGCATTTTGGTCAGTGCAAGCAAGTAACACTGCAAACAGAAGAGCAGGTCTTAAATCAGAGAATAATTACCTTTGTGAGCTTTATTGATTGCACTGATCGAACTGAAAGAGCTGGGGGGTTTTTCTCCTTCATCCACCTTCTTGCATGACATAACTATTCAACAGCTCAAATGAAGTGGGACATAATGTGGTTTTTGGCAAGAATGGTACTATTGTTGAAGTCCAAAAATCTGTATTTCTGAGGGTTTTGGCAAACTTGCTCCTTTGTCCACCCAAAATAACAGCTTAAAAAAAAAAAAAAAAAGGAGAAAGAAAAAAGTCTTGCTCCCGCTCCCCTTTGCCCTTTCTCCCTGTCTCAGACTGTGTCATCCTGACTCACCCAGGCTGACCAGCTTCAGAGCACTCATGCAAAAGCCCTGCCAGGGTGAAGGCTGTGGACTGAGCGCTCAGGGGACAGGAAGCCCACCCTTCCCTGCACTGAGGAGGGCAGCCCAGCAGCCCACAGCGCCTGATGGCTGGGGCAGGCACACTCCACGTGCCTCTCCTGTGCTTTTTGCTCACCTTGGCCTCCTTTTACACTTTAAAGTCACCTGAATTCAAGTATTTTCTCCAGTGCCTTACACTCCTCTCCAAATCAGTTGAGACATAGAAATTAGATATTTGCTTCTGGGTTCAGCAACTTTCTGTGACTGGACTGCACTGAGTTGTGCTGATCCGTAACCTCAGCCCCAAAGCCCTTTTCACCAACAGAGAGAGAAATGGGATCAGAGTTAAAACCACCTTGAGCTAAATCAACTTTCCCTCTCTCCTGCCGACTTCCTGCAATTCCATGAGGTCTGTATTTAGTCCTTTAGCATAACTCAACCTACAGCGTGGAGTCATACAGCGTGAAAAGCAGGGGTGGAATCCCACAGTGTTTCAGATCATTTGTCCTGAGCAGGTTTTATGTGTTTCTGGCTCTTGCAGCAGACAGAAGCAGGTAATGCAGGCACAGAAAACCACCTGTGCTTCCCATGAAAATGGGGACATGCCTTTTCACTGACTGGTGCCTGCACAGTTACTCATAGTGCAAGAGTGACATGAGCATAAATTACCAAGAGGTGAAACGCCTTCCCTGACTCACTCAATGCAGTGCTTTGCTGCCTGAGCAGGAACCAGCACAGAAGAAGCAGCACAGAACAAAAACCCACAGGACTGCTCAGGAAAGACATTTCCTGAAGGTGAGGTGCTACTGAGGGAGTGGCAACCTCTAAAAGAAATAACGAGCAGAGATGTTACCTAATTAGATACTCCTAAGAGAAATAAATACTCAAGTAAGAATGGCAAGTCCTACCCTCACCCCTGGTAGAATTGCCTTCTTCAGAGGGGTTTCAAAAGCAGATCACAGTGCAAATAATCAATCATTTCCTCCCACGGACTAACCTGGACATGGTGTCCCACCACCATCTCCCTATCAGAAGATAACAAAAAGAGAACAAGCCATTTTTAAAATGCTTTTGATCACACCCTATCATTCTAGCAGGGTAGAATACAGACATGCATTATTCACACACAATGCCTATATCTCAGCAGCACAGCCTTGCTCCCCCCAGAAGCACTAAGGCCAGGCAATGGATTACCTACACGTTCACCTCTTTCTGCCTTTGGCACTTCCATGCCTTGGCCAGTCAGTCTCCCATTGGAGGCCAACAGAGAAGCTGCCTCAACCCCCAGTACTAGAGGCAGCATTCCAGCTGAAGTCAAGAGTGAAAACTGCCTGAACTCCCTGACAACTTCATTTCCCTCCCTCTCTCACCAGGCCCTGCTCCTGTGTTTTAGCTCTGAATTCCTGCTGTGCCACTCACTTGCCCTTCAGGAGTAACAAGTGGACATCACTGTGCCTCTCAGAGGGAAATGTGTCTGCAGAGCACAAGGAAGAAATCCAAGGCATAGAAAACAAGGAATAAACCCCAATTTTTTAGTCCAAAACATAGGACATATACATAAATACAGAAGATAGGATTTGAGGGGTGTCCTGGCTTTTTCCAGCTTGGACAAGCAAGGGAACAATCATTTTGCTGGGAGCTGCTCAGTGTGGAAGAGCAGTGTCAGGACTCCTGCCACAGCCCAACTGTATCCCCAAGGTAGCTGCTCTCTCCTTTGAGAGGGGCACTGTGGGACAGGCAGCAGAGGGGGAAGGGGAAAGCTTTTCTTTACACTTGTGCTGTGCTGAATGTGGACCATCTGTGCCCCCAGCTGGAGTGCTGGAGATGGTCTGGCACTTGAACCACACCATATTTACAGATCTAAACACAAATGGCTACTGCCTGATTGTTTCATGATTCATTAGTCAGACAAGCTCTCCTCTCCCGCCAGCACAGCTGTTACAGAGTAAACCTTTGTCACTTAATAGGCCTGATTATTACTTTCCATCAAAGGTATTGATCTGTGTCATCTCTACTTAAGGGAAAAGGGGAGAAGCGAAAAGGGGACCAAAATGTGTCAGGAAAACAAGAAAGGGGGGGGTGGGGAAAATTCCTGAAGAATGACATTTGTGTGGCAAGTAGGGGCAGCGGTCAATGCGTTTCATCTCTCCTGGCTGTCCTGTATTCATGTATTCATTTACCACGGTGCCGAGGTTACTCGTGGAGATGAAGCATCTCACATGATGTGCCGTTCCTTGCGCCGCACCAGACTGCTGCAGTCACACAATATGGCCATGCATATAATTGGTCGGCCAAAGACACAATGTGAATTAACAAACAGTTTTTAAAAAAAAGAGATCAACTGAGACACGCAGCAGACGGTAAAAATACAGGTTCATCTCCAAACGGCAGGCGAAGGGCTGAAGAGACTGATGGCGAGACTTCAGCGAGCAGCCCCAGGGTTGAGCCCTCATCCACCAGTTTACACCAGTGGAGGAGCTGGCCCTTTTTGTTCAGCACACGAGCTCGGGTAGGACGTGGCCTGTTACATCATTGCCAGGCAGAGCATTTTACCACAGCTTGGGAGCTCCTCGTCACTCCGCAGCCGCCTGCCAAGCTGCCATTGCAGCAATCCAGGGTTATTACAGATTGACTCACCCCACTGGCAGGAGGAGGTTTGCACCAGACAGACTGGGAGTTTCCTGGCCTCTCTGACTCCCAGCACTGCTACCAGCAGCACTCCTGCTTCCCTACTGTCTTTGGGGTGGTACCTGGTACCCACCATGCCAGCTCCCAGGCGGGATGTGGCAATGGGGAATGAGAAAGCTCTTCAGCAAAGGCTCTCACTATTTCCATTTTCCTTGCATTTAAGGGATCATCTACCCTGAAGCCAGTTCCCAAAGCCCTTATCCAGTCATCTCTCAGACTAAAGAGCAGTAAAAGTCTGGGAACTACAGGACAGAAGAAGAGCCACAGCAGAGACTGCTTGGCTTGCACCCACAGCAGCACAACGGTATCACAACTCAGGATATTGGGATCACAGAGGAATAAAAGCAGTAAGTGTGCCCTCAGAGCCAAATACGACATACACAGCCAGTGGAGATGTTCTGAGTGCTGCATCCTTGTCTCTACCAATCCCAGAACAGTTTCAGGAGTGACCCCGAAATTACTCGTGCTCAGCTACTCTAGAACACATGCTTTCTGGGTGAAATCCACTCCCCTTGTTCCACACCTTGATAGCTCTAGACAGGGCAAGGAATCATCTTGTAAGAGCTTTTGGACCAAAGAACTCCAGAACCCTAACTCATTAACAGACCAAAACACACATGACTAAACCCGTGCCCCTCAGGAAACCTGCCCCCTCCACCCAGCATTTCCCCCAGCCCTACCTGCTCACTCCCGAGCCCGGGGCATACACATTTTAGCCACGTGGGAAGAAAGCTCAGAAGGCTGCACACGTGACACCAAGCAAGAGTTGTGACACACGCAATCCCAGGGAAGTGTTGCTTGGCAGTCCTGTGTGAGTTGCGCTCTACACCAAGGGCCCGGCGCTGTCCCGGTGCCAGGAAATCAGCCGTTCAGGCACGGCAGCGGCTGGGCCGGCCCAGGAGCAGAAGGGAGCCGTCAGACCCAGCAGACACCCTTGCTCTCGTCTCCTCCTGCACTACAACAATTACCAGCAGAGTAGGGGTGGGTGTGGGGAGTGAGGAACTGCAGAGATGCTGGAAATTTTAGCTTTACCCATTTATCTTTCCAATGTATCAAGGAAGAAATCTCCTAGTGGTTAAAGAAAGACCAAAACTGACAGACTGAGGTGATACCTTAGAGCTCAGGTTAGTAGCAAATACCTTCCCATTGAAGAGCTGTCTTGGCAGGGCAAAGGGTGCCATTTTGTCAGAGGCATTCACAAGGAGTCAGGAACAGGCTGTTGGGAACAATCCTGCAGCAGGCAGGTCCTCACCACTGTCAATGCTTCATTTCCTTCCCTTGGAAACCACCTTTGATTCTGGTAGTTGGTGACAAGACTTGAACAAGGAGCCAGCGAGGGAGAGGAAAGACACAAAAAATACCAAGAAAAAAAAACCCAGTCAAGTAGCTCTGAAATAAAACCTTAGTTTTCCAAAATCTCTTCTTTCCCGGGATTTGCTGAGAGTAGGGTTTTATTATTGGTTTTTCTTTCTGTCCTCACTGATGCAAATGAGGAGCAATTGCACACGAGCCCTACATCACACCTGTTGTCAGTGTAGCCCAGTAAGGCTCTGGAGACACACCAGCATTACCAGCAACATCTCCTCAACTTCACAGCAAAACTCAGACAGAAACATTTTATGCCCCAACATCCAGAGTTATGGATCCTTCCTCCTAAGTCAACAGGCACTACTGGCTGGGGTGGATTTCTCACCTACTTCCAACACCTCCATTCCTGATGTAGAAACAAACCCCTCCTCAGACAGCCTTGGCAGGCAATGGAGGCCTAAGGCTGATAGCATGACTTACCTCCATGCCACAAGCATGGCCCTGACTTCTCTGCAAGAGGCAGCAGCAGCACCTGGCCAAACCCATCCCCAGATTTTCCATGTAAGTATTTATGTTGCAGCTGGTATAAATTGCAGCAGGGCTGTGTCAGGTTCCCTCTGTGAGCCTGGTGAAATACTGCCCCTCACAACTGAATTGTGTCATCAGCCCAGGACACCTTCCCTGGGAGGGGAGGGGGAAAGGGAAGAAGAAAAAAGGGAAAGATTCAGGTCAAACGATTGATTACAGCTCTGAGTTACAGGGGGCTATTGATTTTTCATTAAACACCATGTACTGCTGTAAAACGGCAAAAAGTAATTCATTGATCCAAGCTGTGGGCCATGTTCACTTATTGGCTTCCTGCCACATCCCATTATTCCGAGTTCTAAATGTATACTGAAGTCAGTTCATTCTCATCATTGCCTCCTGTCACCAGAAATGTCTCTCACTAACTATTAGTTTAATCACCCCTTTCTTACAATGGTAATGAGTGATAATATCCAGCATTATGGCAGATTCATGAATATTATTCATTGTATTCCAGCACTGCATCTTACAGTGCTCCAGTTAAGGGTCTGCAGTGTCTCCCTTGCAAAGCTCTCAGGCCTGGGTCTTCACAAATCACTTCTCAAAATTTGCTGCTGGCAGAAGTAAGGATGTCTTGGTTCTGGAGAAAATATTGTTGGAACCACTCTCTGCAAAGTCTTTCTGGCCACAGTTTGGCTGCAGTCAGTGAGAGCTGGAAAGGGGAGAAAAAATGGGGAGAAAGAAGAGGAACTTGGCCAGCTCAAGCACATTTTGCAATGGATTCAAATGCCATCATTTCACAAACAGGATGATCTCGCTGCTACTTTGGACAGCAGTTCAAGGACAGGGACACTCTTCCTGCAGCTGACACACAGGCAGCACTGCCCTATTCTCTTGCTGAGAGTGACACTTGAAATCTAATAATGTCTTCTCTGAAACTTTTTGCCTCCTGTGTTTGATAACCTGCTCTTTGAGAGCGCTGCTTGCCACATTTTCTCGCATGAAGTGGTTTTTCCAGTGTGTTCCGATACACTGCCTCCCCCTGAAGCCAACCTCCTGCCCAAGCTCTTCACAGTTTGTGGCGCAGGAGAAGATGAAGCCTGCTAATTCCCACTTCTGAGTCCAGAGCCTGCTCTTGGAGAGGTCAAGTGGGGCTTGGAGAGGCCATCTGGATAGGAAAGGCACAGCAAATTCCAGGCATCGACTAGCTTTTGTGCAATAGGGCTCTGCAGAGGGAGAAAGAAGGGTCCTACACATGAGGCAGTGGAGGCAGAGCCCACTCTAAATGAACTCTAGTGAGGAAAAGAGCAAATGGGTGTGTTACAGCGTGTGGGAACAAGGTAGAGGATGACTGCAGGGACAGCAGTGATCTGCCTAAAGGCATCAGGTAGAGGCCAGAGGAAGCCCTCGATTCTCAGAGGATGCTCCAGGGATAAATAACACTTTTCTTACCAGGCACACGGACAAAAGAGCAGCTTATCCATGTCAGGTAGTTATGTGGGTAGGTCCTATTATCAATAGGCACTTGGCAATCTCTGCTGTGTTTGTTCTCACAACACTGATGAGGGAGGGAAACACAACCCTTGCAGATGGAGCAAGATTTGCCTGGGTAAATCTCGAGTGTGCCTGGGAAAAGTGCCAGTGAAGCCAAAGAGACCAGGACCCTGACTGTACGAGACACTTCAGCCTCTATATCCTACAGGATATCTCTTGTGACTCAGTGTGCAAATGCGTCTGAGGATTTTGACCTAACCCAAGCTCACACCAGGATCCTGCAGCAGAGCAGGATCTTCCCTGTTCTCTGGGAAATGTTACTCCCACCTCTGCTAAGACAAACACAGCCACCATGGACAGGAGCATCCTGCACCTGCATGACATTCCCCAGCCTCACAAGAAGTTAGGGAGAGCTCAGAGCTGCTAATTCTGTCTGCCTGAGCATTCCTTATCTCCCAGAAAGCCCCGTGCCTGCAGCGGCCAGGTCATTTAAAATGGATTGGTTGATGCCATTAAATCTCACCCTAGGAATGAAACCCTTACTGGGAAGACCTGCTTATTCCTCTAATGTCCTCACCTTGGGCCAAATAAACAGCGTCGACGTGACATCATTTGCAGAGGACAGAAAACCTCTGCAGAGCTGCAACCAACGGCCCTTCTCAAGACCCTGCCAGGACATAGCACACATTCTGGGGTAATAAAGCCTTCATTTCATGCTTCAGCACACCTGAGCTGAGGCTGGGATTCAGCAACATATCCAGCCACAGCTCCAAGCCCACAACAACTCCCACCTAGCCTCACTATGGATGCCCCCAAGTTTTATTCACATTTTTAACCTTTAAACCTGTTAATAGCAGGGTTAAAAGGGAAAGGAAAGGGAAAGGAAAGGAAGGCTGAAAGGGAAAGGGAAGACAAAACCCCTTCACACTCTGTACCTTAGCCTTCTCTGGTAACTTTTGCATATATCAGCCTCCTGTAACCAAATCTGAGAGAGCACTGACACTTTTTTGAGACAGTTCAGTTCCTGCAAGGTGGAGAGAACCAACATTTTGCTACAAAAGCAACTTACAGCCCATCTTCAGAACTAACCCCTTCTCTCATTCTCACCAAGCACCTTTCCCGCCATCCACACAGTGGATCTATCAGAGCCCATGAGACTGCAGAGCCCCGTGAATTATGCGTGTGCTTGTCAGAAGCATAGCCTAAACACTTACATTGCTGTAAATATAAACCCAACAGCTGCTGTGCCTTACAGTTCAAGGTAAGGCAGAATAGCTGACGTAAATTGTGCCAGTGTGCTATCAACATAAAACAACAGGGCACGATATATTACCAGGAGCACCGAGCACTTCACATCTGTCTCGACACCACCGTGGGTTTGACACCCGTCAGTCCAAAGGAGAAAATACAGCTTGCAGAGGAAATCATTCCAGCCCTATCACAGGGCAGGCAGGCAGCACTTTCTGCTCAGGCAGCTTTAAAGGATTCGGGCCATAAGGCACAGGCAAATATGCTGATCTGTTCCACAGGAAAGTACCTGTCAGGATGAGTCTCAGTCCAGCTGGGTGTCTACACCAGCACATAACCTCGAGCACTGATTTGAGGAGACCTGCTTGCAATTTCCATTTATGCACATATTTAGGCTCTGCTCATACATGAGGGCAGCCTAGACCAGGCTCTGCCAGCTGCTGCCTCACCGCAGCACTTCAAACAGCCTGAATGGCCTGGGCCAGCCTGGGACCCAGTCCACCCTTCACCACAAATCCCACCATGCCCATTACCAACTGCACTGCTGTAAAAACCTCATTCTCTGCTCCTGATAGAAGGCTGTTTACTTCTGAACAACAGAAGGCTTGCTTAGATTAAGTGCTATTTTAAACACAGCGAATACACGCACCCGTCAAGCACGGTACAGTCTTGAAGGCTCACTTGACAACTGGACACTGAAAATTAGGCCTATACCATAGCTTGTATATTGATCCAAGCCTTTCCTGATCAGGCAAAATAAAAATTAGTCACTCCTTAAATGAAGTCCTGATTTTTTCATGGGGCTTTGACCCGACAAAACCCCTTGGCTTTTGGGATTTTTTATTCCTCACTTTAAAAGACCAAAAGCTTCCCCCTGTCCTTCTGTGACAAAATCCCTCTGCTCAGGTTTAACTCAAGGTACCTGCCTGATTCTGGTGACATCACTGGTGGCATCTGCACACTGAGAGATGTTGCTGGAAAGCCGGGGTGGGAGACCAATGTACACTCAGCTCCCCTTCACAACTGCTCCATATTTGTTCTGCAATGGCACCAGCTATTCTGGACACCACAAAGAGGGTTATTTTCACAGATAATCCCAGTTGCCTTACTCAGACTCCAACCTGCAGACAGAGGCTTTGCCCTAGGGAGCAAACGGAGCACAAGTGGCGCAGGGCCAGGCACAGCAGGCATGTGTGACTGCTAGTGAGCACTGAATATTGCCAACCATTATAAAACACAGGAGAATAGCAAGGGGGGCTTTAGCCAGTTTAAACTATCCTGCAGGGAATGCTACCAATAGAAACTAATACATATGCAAGCAAGAGCAAGCTGCCTGAGAAACAGAGCACTTTGCCTCCGGTGTCAGATAAAACCCGACACTTACACTGCCTTTGGTCCAGCATTAATTGCATTATTTAACATACATATATCCCCGAAAGATTCTTCCCAAATATCTACACAGATCTTATCCTCCCAAGTTCGAAGTTTTAACACACGAGGGCAACATTATGCTTGTGGTCTGAATTAGGAGTGACTAGTTTTGCTTGTCTGAAAATAGTCCAGATTTCTCCCTAACTACCTGGGAGTAGAATTTGCCCATGTGGAGACATCTCCCAGTCTGGGAGGTGGCAGTAGTCTCTTGAGATTCCTCAGGAGTGTTTATTTCACCATCCTGTCGTGTGCTCTTGTATTGTCACAGACCTGCTCATTCACCTGCTCCAGCTATTGGTGTAAACTCAATTTTTCTCCCTTTCCCAACCTTTTCCTCCTCTTCCAGCAGAGCTGTTTTACTTTCCTGTGAGATCCTGCTTCATGTTTGTGAAAACTCCTGTACCAGAGCAAGGGGAAGGGTGAGTGAGGGCCTGCACACACACAATGGCAACGCTGTGCCAGTAACAAAAATCCCAACGGGGGCCAGCAGCACAAGTGGCTGTCACCATGTCAGAGCAGCACCCGAGAGGCTGAGCACTTCCAACTGCGATTCAGATCTGTCATGGAGTTCATCATGTTTATTTAGGCATTAAAGGCAATTTCCCAAGCACATGTCTGTCACATTTAGACACAATGGGCTAGCCCATAATTAGAAAGTATATGACCTCACTGCCTTTAATTGAGAGAAGCCGGCATCCAAACCGTTTCCCAGATGATAGAAGGCAACTGGCATTAGGAGGGAAATTCGGTGTCAGCTGGTAGAACATGCACAATACCTGCTGTAATGGCCCCCAATTCATCATCAGCCCTTCCACCATCAGGACTTTGTCAATGGTTTGCTCATCAATTTGCTTGTGTACCAACACAAGAGATGAGGAGACAGATACTGTGTCAGAGAGAATGATCACAGTCCAGGAAAAAAGGAGGTAAAAAAAAAAAAAAAAAAAAGGGGAAAAAATNAAAAGGAGAGAAATCCAGGCATGGCAATTTCTGCTTCGGCAAGGCAGCAGGGCAGGCCCAGGGCCAAAGGCAAGGTTAGCCCAAGTGGCTGAAACTCTGCTAACTTTACACCTGCTTATGCCAAGTCAGAATTTAGCTCAGCAGCCTTTGCTGTAGACAAGACAAAGAAAATATTTAAGACTGCAATACCCCAGGAAAAGCCAATAATGAGGAAAAGTCCATTTGTCATCAGAAAATGCAGCAAAGAACTCCAAATTCTGCTACATGTATCCTACTGCACAGAAAGTACAATTGTGGCCAGGTTAAGTGAAGACAGACACACCTCTACCTGCACTTCACTGCTCCTGACTGTGGGACAGGCCACAGAGCTACGACTCACCCCACGCACGGCTTCCCAGAGAAATACAGGTGGTGTCAGTAATTCCAAACAGTCCTTTGCCCTTCTAAGAGACCTATGCGAAGGCTCATGACATCTTGCCAACTGATTTTTTTTTCCAAAGCGGGAGGAGAGAGGGTAAAAGATACTGTATATTAATGACACAAAAAATTGTTATTGGTTTTGTTTATTTTTTTAACTCTGATAGCAACAGAACCTGCAGCTCTGCTACACTGAGAATTGGATAAGTTTAAGAGATGGGAAAAGAACATGCAAAACAAGCATTAGACAGGAGGGAGGCTCACATTCACTCCATCACCGAGAACCTCTGTAGGTCAAAATCGTATACTCTATGTTCCGGCAGAAGAATACAAAGATTTCCACACCTTTAAAACCAGATTCCAGGCCAGTCATTACAGTTACTTGTGTTGGCTACTTTGTTTCACCTGTATGAAAAAAAATCAGTCCCACTCCGTCAGTTATGAGCAGCGTCCCTCTTCAGCTAACAATCATATCACCAGCAAAGAAGTAGAAGTGAAAATTCAGGACAAAATTCAAAATCTTAATTTCTTGGGAATTTCCAGTATTGAAAAACAAATATATAAACAGCCAGACAGAGAGATGGACAGGTTTTCACCTTGGTTTGGGATGAAAAGCTAAGCTCTCAGAACATTTTCTAGAATGAAATACTTGATTGCATTTTTCATCAAAAAGTACCAGCATATTTCCATCATTTTCCTTTCTCTGTCAGATCTGCTAATTGCTTGGTCTTTCCTGGCTGACAGATTTTACTGGGGAAACAGAGAATATAAGTGAGGTGAGACAAGTATTCAGGCACAAGGAAATGCACTAGGTAGGTAGAAATTAGGGATAAAACCAGCCAACTATACCACATAACCAGTCTGAATGCTGTTCTTAGCACACTTAATGAGTTCTAACACCAAGAAACTGGCCTCTGAGAGACAGCCAAAGCTGCACTAGCTGTAGCAAGGCCTCTTGCTTCCTTCCACTTGCAGTTCCCCCTTGATGCCTACTCTACAATAACCTGCTTCTCCACGTGCTTTCTGTTGGTTTCTGTCTGCTCTTGGCCTGCTTCAGTTTTCCGCTCGCATCCCAGTTCGTGGGGGTCATTTCATACTCCTGTCCCAGTTTCCCATGGGAAACTAAAAGAGCTGGCAAAGAGGGAGAGCTGGACGGGTTACTGCAGCAGTGCTGATCCGTGTTCCAAGCACAGCTGGGGGACAGACCCCAGCCAGCCTCCAGCCACAGCTCCAGCACACAGAGCTGGGCCAATGAGGGAGAGAGAAGCTGCCTGCTTACTGTTTCCAGCGGACGTAAAACACAACTCCCAGTGTGTGCTCCCAAGAAAGAGTGGCTGGAGGGGTGGAATCGACAGCCCCCAAGCATATCGTGTGCAGGATTGATGGGTTAAATAAGCAGCAAACACAAAGAGCAAACATGCAGAAAGACGGAGCAGGCGCTGGCCTAGAGTGGCTCTAGAGCCGTGGAGCGACTCTGTGTTTTGGGATGGGCAGGGCAGCCCACAGGCATGGCACACGTTTCCAGGAGCTGCTGCTGCTCTGGCTCCGAGGCAGCACATGCCAAAGCCACCGGCAGCTCGAGAGCAGGGACTGGTGCTGGTGGAGCGGGCAGGGATGGCACTGGGAGGTCTGTGCAGCCCACAGACGTGTGCCCACAGGCTGGGGGAGGGGTGTCAGCCACAGGAAGGCACTGCCTGGTATTGCGCATGGCTAAAGCGTGGAAGAGAACATCATTTCTTTAAACTCATCTTGCATTCAGCCAGCTGCATATAAATTTCCCTCTATCTCATCAAGCTCTCACTGTTTGGCCTCCTCTGACTGATATTGGCTCATCATACTTAATCTAGGGTGAAATTTCCTCGTCTGAGCTAAATTACTCGCAGCCATCAAGGGAAACGATATTTATTTTTCGTGGGGCTAATGACCTGTCCCCCAGACCCACCCACTGATGGTTATTTACTAGGGCCCAGATGCTTGGGCTCAAAATGAGTGCTAATGTCAGCGGGGGCCATTCCTCATCCAGGGCTCTGATTGAATTGGAGCGATCCCATTGACATTGACTCTGTGACTTTTAAGGCCATTACCCTCAGCAAGAGATGAACCTCTCATCATTGCTCCAACGCTGACAGCTGATTAGCGACAAATTACAAGCGGGAGGAACCTCAGACTTTGTTGGGTGAGGGAGGGGCGGGAAGAAGAAGAAGAGGAGGGATTTGGAGGAGGTGTGGGGAATGTAAAGAGTCAGGAAGGTGGAGTGAGGAGCAAAGGAAAAGGAAAGAGTGGGAGGGGATAGCAACACCCAGGAGCTAATGCAGCCTGTTGGCATTGGTGCTGCTCTACAGGCTTTCGCTGGATGTGGAACAGGGCCCACAGCCAAAGACTGGAGAGAGGCAAACGCACATACTGACCACAGAAAGCTGGAATCAGAGCAGAGCTGGGAGGAAGAACTGCCACTTCCAGTTCAGCATGTGAAGAATGGACAGCAGGGCCAAACACAGATAGGTAGTCACAGTGCCACGTGGGGCGGGGGCAGACAGAGAGCTTGGTGACCACACACCGGCTCCCAGGAACCGCAGGGCTCATGAAGACAGATAAAACTCGAAGAGAGCAAAGGCGAGAGCTTCCTGACAACCCTGATGCATGTTTTGCTCACAGCACTCCCAGTGTTCTTGGTGAACAGACATTAAAAGCAACACGACCGAATGCACTGTCACTGTGACCTGTTTTGCCAAGCACACTGATATCTGAGTTTCTCTTTTCACCACTCTTATATTACCTGGAGATACAGTTTTAATGACACTGGGCCTCACTTACAGTTTTATTCCTAACCACAGAAATGCAAGCCAACGCTCTCATGTCAAACACAGGAGCAGCCAGGAACTGGCACCAGACTCCTGTGCCAGCTCCTCCAAGAGAGTTGAGAGTGGGTGTCATTTTAAAGCTACCAGAGAAAGATTTTTATACCTTAAAGAAAATGCTACCCACTGTGGATACAGCTCTTCTTACCCAGATGATTTGTGAGGCAGACTATGCTTCTCTAAATAAAGGGCAATATTTTTAGTGACTCCGTTAATACAGATGGAGCCATCCTGAAAGGCATTACAAGGAGGCTTGTTGCCCTGCAGTCCTGCAGGCTGGGCGACTCTTCACAGCTCACAAAACATCAGGCCCATTTCAGAGAACAAGTGGCATGAAATACAAACAAAGAAAATGCTTGCGAGGCTGAACTGCCATGGTCACAACTGCCCTCTCCGAAATAAAACCTGGCTCTGGGTACTTGGCAAACAAATGCACTATGTCTAAGTGCAGCCTGTCCTTTCTGTCAGCTGAGACCTAAAACCCAAATGGACCTTCAGCAGCAGTCACCAGTCGTAGAATCTCAGCCCTCAGCTGAAGGAAAGCTTCTCTTACGGACCCTGAGCCTGCAGCCAAACCTCCCGTTGCTGCTGCTTTACAGCTGCATCTGGCACCTGTCTGCCACTGCTCCTGAGGAAAAGCAGCCAAAGCAGCTGCACTGCTCTCCTCTTCACACCAGTTCTTTCACTGATCTCAGAACCCCACTAGGAAAAGTATCACGTACTCATTCCCGTCCCACCTCCTGTCCTGCGTGTCCAGCACTCCATGGCTTGCACACAACATCCTCTGAGGGAACACAGCCTGACTTTTTTGACATGTGCATAAGCCATGGCAAGTGTATCACCCTTAAGGATGTGCTAAGGAATGAATGTCTGATCCTTATGGGAAGTTCCCTGCAGTATTGCCCAGGCTTTAAAAGGTCCCGGTTGCAAAACATCCACCTCAGAGACCACTCTGTGAGCTCATCACCTTCAGTGAGGTTCTCCTCATACACAGGGAACTCATATTTCTGTTAACTTCCTCTTATCCAGTTTCCATCTAACCAGCCGTACCAGTCCATCAGCCTGCAGGGAACCCACCTGCGCCTTCAGCACAGGCCAAACCTGCTTCAAGAGAAAGCACTGTCAAACCATCACCTCCCAGCACTGCACACAGCACTGCAGGGCTTCCCTCTCCTAAAGTAGAACAACACGGACCTGGAACACTTGACAGAAATACAGAAAACTTTCTACAGACAACAGACTGGGTTTGATGACCTCTTTTGGAAAGGAATGCAAAGAAAAGCTTCCTTGTCTTACAATAAGGTCAGAATATTCAGCTAGTGGAGTGTGCAGTAACATATACAGCTTCCACCTTAAGGAATTCTTTTCCCAAGAACAGGACAAACAGAGGAGCTTTTCCCCTCAGAATTAATTTCCCCAATAAATACAGTACTGTGGGGAGTTCGTTATCTCTTAGAATAGAAAAGAAATTTAAGTAATAGGAGCAAATCTAGCTGTCAGCTGGCCAAACAAAACACAGTCCATTCACCAACTGCAGCATCACAACACGTGGTCACTAAACTGCACCTCAGAGCTCTCAAATAGTGGGAAAGGTCTCATATCATCCCTTAAAAAACCCACAAGAAAGAGGAGAAGACACGATTTCTTGCAACGCATTGCGAACAAGGCAATGACACCTGGCTGTGGGAGGAGGTGTGAGCAGAGCTGCCAGGTGGGAGCAGCTCGGCTCTGCGGCTGCGGAGCACAGCGGGAAGCTGAGGCAGCGCCTGGTTGCCTGGGTGTGCTGCACAGTTGCTGGGGTGGGTCTGTCCGACCATGCATCTAAATGGGCTAATGCTCCCCTGTCCAGCCTGATTGGTCAATTTGGGTGACATATTTTGGGTAGTTCTGCTTACTCAGTGACTGCAGCTTGTACCCCATCCACAAATCCCCATCTGCAGCTACAGATGGCCCACGTTTTTTTCCCTTCTTCCCTTCTCCATTGTGTGAAACAGCTCTTGCAGGATACAGAACAGAGGCAGAGATGCAGGGTTGCCGTGTTCTGCCACACAAGCCAGGTAGACACTAAATTCAACATAAGTAAAGAAACCCCAAGTTCTGAACGTGCAAACTGTCAGCTCTGTGCTGCCAAAAGCCCTTTTCTCCAAGTCCAGTTCACACACAAAGCACAGCCCAAAAGCAGCAATTTAACACTGTTGTAGGACAAAGCAGGATAAAAATCCTGCTGGGTTTTTAACTGCACAAACTGGATTTTTCCATTAGGGTTTAATATACTTTATGCTGGACTGTGTAAAATATTCTCTTTTTCTGCACCTTATAAGGAACAATAAGACTTACCAAAACCTGGGAATACTTCACAAAGCCTGGAAGATCTGGTGAAATGTCACAAGGAAATCCAGTTTTATTTGTGTTGCAAAATACTCACCTGTCTTTTCCCATTGCCTCATTCCTAGCTCTCCATTTTCTACTTTGCTACTAATAGCGACACACAAGATGAAAAAGACCTGTTTCACCATTCATCCAGTCTCATGTCTCTTAACCTCTGGTGAAACTAGACCCAAACCAGGGGAAATGAGTGAAACGGAGAAGATTAAAGATACAGATGTAGGTACAGACATGCAGGCACATGCTGCCTCTTTCAACACCGTTGTGCTGCAAGGAGGAGGTGGTTTAACAGTACGGCACCACTTAATGCTGGGCTGTTAGTGTTGCCAGCCAAAATGTTCTCAAATCCCAGGGCTTTTGTCTAGCAATGTATTTGTTGTTATTTTTAATGGTTATTATCACTGTTACCTTCAAAGCAAGCAAGTAAGGATGCAGAGCCTAACCATGCTCCAGTTCTGCAAGGAATGACATATGCATTAACATTTCAGCTCAGGCAAAGCAAACCCTTGTCCTCCTCCCTGCATTATTCAAGTGCCTCTCCTGTATTTCTGTGCTTTATACTACAAATATATCTCTTCCTTCTATTTTTTTGAGCCTGTATACTGCAAAGTCCTGCACTTGTAGAGGCCCACCTTGAGCACTGTTAGTGGCATTTATTTTACATTAGCCCTACTCTGAAAACACATTTTGTGGGATATTTTGCCAGCTGGGCCCAAAACTATTAATCCATTTTTAAAATGCAGACCATTTTGTTTTTAATCACACACTTCTATTTTGAGTTGGGTGCACTGTAATCCATGGAGTTCTGTAATTTTCCACTTCATTTATTTTGGATTTAATGAGCTGGTAATAATGTATATTTCCAGTCGAAATGACTGCCTGAAATGTGGAGCAGAAAGTCACAGAAGTAAAGAACCTGGGCAGGGAACATTGCTGCCAGAAG
>VXAY01005970.1:312729-374029 GCA_013399855.1 Oxyruncus cristatus
CACTGTCTCTTCTACCATTCCCCACGTACACTGTGTAAGGAGAGATGCTGGCACTCCAGAGGAGGGACACGCTTGTTATGGGTGAATGTCTCCCTCAAACAAGAATTCCCCCTGAAGCCAGTGGGATCACGCAGGGAGGGACTGATCACTGACCATCTGATCCCACCTTACAGACCACTAGCACATCTACTGGTGTTTGAGAAGATTGCCTGAAAAACTCTGATATGAAGTTGAAACTGCTTGGATATGGAGACAGACATGCAGCCAAGGTCTTCTATTCTCCCAGGATACTGCTGCCTATCCTTCATCTCCCTTTCACTCTGGCTGGCAGGTCTCTCCATGACCAGAGGAACACTGTAGCCCTTCCCAGCTGCCTGCAGCAATGCTTCCATTGGGATTTTGCCTCCTGCAGTGGCACAGCCACAGGAACTAAGAGGTCTCACTCCCTGAACTGCTGATACACTTCTGGATACTCAAGGAGGTGAGGATGAGAACAGACTGGACTGCCTGAACACAAGAGGATGGCAGGTTCCCAGATCCAAGGGGGCAGCCAGGTTCTGTGTGGTGTTTGCCCTGTCAGGCCTAGCCAGACTTCTCATGGGTGGCAGAGTTACCTGCTCTTCCTGCTCACTCCACAGAAGAGAGGGCCAAGAAGAGAACAAGACCTGTTAAAATGACTTTCCTGCTGCAGAAGAGGTTCCTCTGGGAAGTTGAACAGAGCCATGTCCTGGGGCCCCAAGAAAGCACAGCCCATCCAGGATGTCTTGGTTCTAAGAGACCCCAGTTGAACCTTTGCTCTGGACTAACTCTCCAGCAAAAGGAACACCAAGTTTTATATCTGAAACAGAAATGTCACCACTGCTAACAACCAGGAAAATAACCCTGACCTCATTGCACATTCCCTTGTCTGACAAAGCATGGATACTGTTATTCATATTTGTACTGTACAAATGTTCCCAAAATGTCAGCCTTTCCTAATGACCCTAAAGAGACTGAAAATTAAAGTGCAGTTCTGGGCAGGGAAGAGACTCTATTAAAAAGAGACAGAGAGAGCCTGTGGCCATTGCCTATAGCTGTTCCGAGCTGCCTTCCAAGTCCTATATATTAACCAAGCCTATGCACAAAAGCCATGTTTTTAACTACTGTCAGCACTGCACAGTCACTCCAGCAGCAATCGAGCAAGCTGTTCTGCCTCATGTCTTATCACCATTTTTCACACTCTGCATCAAAGCACCAACATTAGCCAATTCAGCTGCCCTTCAAACTTCCAGCTCCAGTCAGGAGGAAGCATCTGCGGCTGTTCAGCTCCTTGTGAGGCTGCCGAAAAAAATCCCAGCTTGCCAGGAACACCCAGAGTAGCCAAGCCCGATGGCTCTGAATGACATATGGCCCTAGGACAGGCTAGAGAGCTGTGAGCAGCTCCCCATACCTACACTCCACTCTGGTTCGTGCTCCAAACCCCTGCCGGCAGCACGGATGAGCTTCAGGCTCTCCCAAAGCACTGCTGCCGCTCAGATGTCACGAGCAGCAGCTGTCAGCGGGGGAAGAGGCACGCTTCACTTGTGGGTAAGATCACTTCCCAGTGACACAGCACAGGCTGGCACCACAGCGGCTCCAGCACCCTGTCTGCTGCCGAGCAAAGAGTTTGCACTCCATTCCAGCAGCCACTCCGACGGCAGGAACGCCATCAGAAGGCATCCATCAGCTCAGCAGACTGGAGGAAAACAGGAAATGGGATCAAGATGGGTTTTGGGCGAGAGTACCACAACTCTAACGCCTCACAGCTTAATGTGCACAGCACAGACAGGGAGTCAATCGCTGCCGCGTTTGTAATCATGATGACTGTGCTACTGTCATTCCAAGGTCACACAGCAAGGAGCAGAAGCGGAACAGAATCCTCAAGCCTGGTCAAATCCAAGTGCTCTGACACCACTTTTGGGACATGCTGATGAGTCTTGTATGACTGATGAGATGCAGTACACAGCATGGTTCGTGAGACAAAGGAAATGGCAAGAAGGATGCAACTGGAGAACAACAGAGCAAAATCCCCCAAAGTGACTGGGAAACAATCTTCTATGGACCTTGCTTAATGTTTGACAACTTAAAAACCAACACATTAGCTTAAGTGTATGGAATTAATGGATGAAATGGACAAATAATTTGAAGAAAAAAGGGGAAAATTAGGCAGGAAAGCAGGCTACCAATTTCCTTCCCTCTCTTCTCTGCAGAGAGCTTTTAGTCCAAATAATGGCTGAAGAGGAGCATTCCAGGGCTCCCAGGCCAACATCAAGATGGGACTGGGGCATCTACTATCATGAGAAGTAGACAAAAGACATCACAAAATAATGGAATAAAAACAATTGGAGGGCTTGGCTATATACTGTACTTGGTTCTTCACCGACTTCCCAGCACTTCACCCTTCCCATACGCTGCATCCTCAACCCATCTTGGCACCTAAGAGTCTCCACAACTTAAAGAAGCCAGACAGAGAATGAGGATGAGAGAGGGAGTATGAACTGTGTGTCAAAAAGATTATGTGATTCCAATTTCAGTAATCAAAATAATTGAGGGAAACCTAAAGTCTCCTAAGACAAACTAAAGTAGCAAGGATGAAAACCCAATCCTGGCAGGCAGGCAACAATATCCACAGTGCAGTCAGCAAAAAGACAACCATTTCCTCCCCATTTCCTGTATCTTTACAAGGCATTTTCAGAGGCAAGCCAGACCTATATTTTCATATCTCCAATTTTCAAACTATACCACTGCTACCTAGCAGAGATTTTGGCATTTAGCAAGATGGCCAGGAAAAAAAAAAAAAATCATGATTTGCATGTGCTTGTCTTGGCAGATGAGGAAAAAAACAAGGCAAAAGGAGGTACAGTGAGATGGTCCCAAGTGCCAACACCCACGCCTTGTTTGGGATTAAAGCAGCACTTCACAGATCAGATGTAAGCGTACATTTAAAGTTTGGGAGAGTCCAATTGCTATCAGCATAGAAATCCTCATCAGAGCCAAATGAGAAGTTGTAAGCATGACCACAGACACGCAAACATTCAACTACCCTCAGCAGTCAGTCAGCACCAGGGGACATTTACTACAAAACCCACAACCACAGGATGACTTCACAGAAAGCCTGTTCTGACTATTAAGTGTCTTGGAAACATGATCCCCTTTGGAAAATCTACTGTCAGACTCTGACTGGGTGAGGGGAGCCTAGGACTTCTACAGGAACGGTCTAGCTCTTTTTTAGCGATGTCCAAATCCCACGTGCTTCTCCAAAAGTGAAATGAGCTTATGGACCAAAGCTGTCCACAATTCCTGGAGTTTCACCCTCATTATAAATACATCAACTAAACTCACAACAACGAGAAAAATAAAACATCTCTTGTCAAAATAGTTGGTCTCAAAATGCCTTCTTTCATAGTATGAATTCCAGCTGGGATAAAATTTTATAGGCAGGCTGGAGTTAGGGAGACCTTTCAATATGAAAAACAAAAAACCCACACCCTATGCCTCTAAAATTCAGGACTCCACACAAAGGAGTTTTTTTCCTCTCCCATTTTCACTGGATGCACACTTGTGCTAGGAAACACCATCCCATATGATTAAGCAGCACTGCAAATGGTTTCTGTCTTTCCCAGAAAATCCCTTAAAGTTCTGAAAAAAATTCCTCTACTTCTACCTTCAGAACCTATCCAGAAAACAGCCATTTGTCAATTACTTCCAGTTCTTTCGGTTCAGGACTCTATTACGCTGCACAATTGTTCATGTGCATCTGCTCAACACGGAGGAAAAAGATGTTGCTAAATTGGAAGCAGCAGTGGGCTGGGCAGGAGAGGTGCCTTCTCCATTGTGTGCACAGGGAGGTTCTGCTGACTGCAAGCGCTTGCACGGCAGGAGAGAGCCCCAGTGCCATCCCTGCTCTTGCTATTGGCAGCTGTTCCCTTATCACCAAAGAGAATTTATCGCACCACTGACAGATGCCCAGATTCAGAAGCTGGAGCTGAAAGCCAAAGGGATTGAATCAGAAAACAAAAACTTCCCCCCCCCCGCTCCCCCCAAAATTTTAAAAAAGGAAGAGCCCTACCAAACCAAGTCACTTCAGTGCACACAGCACACGGCATCTCTCCACAGGGAGAGCAGAGAGACGGAGCCACCGCAGCAGATGTCAGGCAATGTGTCTCAGGCACTCCTGGAAGCAGCTCAACACTCAGCTGAGGAGCTGCAGGAAACCACGGAGAGCTCAGCCACAAAAATCCTAACAGGGACAGTGTGAGGAAGGAAGACCTTCAGGGAAGAGGGCCTTGAAATCAAGCTTTCTTGGTATTAAGGTCGTTATTGAACACAAGGTACTTGAGTTCCTAATGCTGTCTCCTGAAGGGAGCTGGTGGATCAGGGATGTCCCAGGATTTCTCTTCTTAAACACACACACACACACACACACACACACATTCTCTCTCTAAAAGCCTCTTCAGCTCCCACATAGCTACGAACCTTATTTTCTTATATGTGACTCCCCCATGTACCAACATCCTGGAGGCCATTTCACAGTAGCTTTGGCCACTTTCAAGAACTGGAGACAGAATCTCTGTGTTGTACAAGACAAGGGGCTTTGACATCTCCCTTTCCTGGTGTCATGTCAGCAAACACACAGTGCACATATGGCCCTGTGCACATGGATACTGAACCAAGAGAACTTTACACACATGAACAGCTACACGGTCTTTGTGTCCATAAGCCAGTGCCCGCACTCAAGCCACAGGCTTTGCATTGAAACACCCCTGCACACAGCATTCCAAAATATCCCTCCTCCCTCCCATCCCCAGGGAAAACACAGCTATGTTTATCACATGCAAAGAAACCCTGAGCTATGCACCAACACAGCCATGGGCATGATGCAAAGAAAGACAGGGATAGCTTCCACCAATATTCCCAAATGCATTTTCCCTACTAAGGCAGGCAGGCTGATAATAGATTTCACCCCTGGGGAATAGTCTGCCTTTTACAGAAAACTAAAGAAGCTGAGTTGTCCCACAGGAGATCTCCACGACCAGTGGCAAAAGGAGTCCCAGGGCACCTCCCATTTCTTTACTTATAACAAACCTATGAAAAGCCCCCAAACAAAACTCAGGAGGAGGCGTTTTGCCGGGCACTTCAGAAGAAGAGGATCAAACACGGAGGCACAGCAACTTGAGGGACACCAGCATCGCCCCGATGTGCACCAGCAAGGCTCGGGCCCCGCCGGGTGCAACCCTAAGTTCTATGGAACGCGGATGAGGATGAAAAGGTAGCCCGAGGCTGCCAGAAGGCAGGTTCAGGTGCGGCGGCAGGACCGGCGGCAGCGCGGAGCCAGGCTGACACCTGGAGGGAAAGCTGGGGATGAACCGGCAGGATGCTGGCAGGGAGCGCTGTGCCCCGCCCGCCGCCTGCCTCGGGTCCTCCTGTCACCCACCTCTGCCCCTGCCTCCTCCCGACCCGCTGCAGTACAGCTGGGACGGGCCTGCTACAAATAGGGAAAGGAGAGGCGGAAAAAACACTTCCAATGTCTCAAAAATCAGCACTGAGAATATTTCCCCCTTTTCAGTTTTAAAATTGAACCGCTTTGGGTGTTCCTCACGTTCTGAAAAGAGCATATGAGATATTTGGTTTGGATCGTTATTCTTCCCCTGGTTGCTCCCTGAAAAACCAGAGCAGCGCATAAACAGGTGCCGTCGGATCTCACACAGTCAGACCAAGCTTCCTTACCAGCTCGACTCCAGGTTTCCCGCGGCAGAGTCCCAACACCTTTTGTTCCTTAAGTAATTTAAATGTGGTGCAGACACAGAGTAGCAGCTCGAGCTGGTGCCTCAGGGAGGGCCCCCTACGAATTCCCTGGACGTTTATCCCCTCCCAGTCTGTGCCCCCGGAGTCTGGGAGCTTCCTGCTGAGTCATCGGCTCTTGTGTTTCTGCGCAGCCGGTCACCCGCCCGGCGCCGCGGGGCCGCAAGCCCTGCACAGGTAAAGGGCAGGTCACAGCCCCTTGCCGGGGGCTGCAGCCACTCCTCCATCCAGGGCACAACCTGCAGCTGCCCCCGAGCTACCTGCCCTAAATGAGTCCCTCAGCAGGCACGTAGGGCTAACAGACAGTTCTGCTCACGTGTGACCTCCTCAGCCATCCCCCTGAAAGCCTCCCCTACCTCTGCCTGCGCAGCTCACTTCAGCCCCAACAGAAAAGTACGGAACCTCTCAGGCACATTCATCTTTACTCCCAGTTAAGCTTATCTGCCAGTAAAATTCGGGATCCGGTGTAGGAATTAGGGCAACCTACTTACTTACCCAAGAGGTCAATTTAGGTCAAAGCTATCTCGCACAGATGGCTAATTTCAATCCCATACACACAAAACACAATTGTTCAATAAGCTCAAAGTAAATAGTGGAAGTAATTCATTTAAAGCTGCCCTAATTGTTTCGCAATTTTCCCTATTAATTTGACCTATAACACTTCTCCCATCAAAGCTTCAAAGCCTTAACTTAGAAGCCAATTAAAGCTTCTTTCAGAAAAAAAAAAATGCTGTCAGCTCTGATTGCTTCTGACTGAACCCTTTGAAGCTCTTCAGAGTTGATTTAAATTGCACAGGGCCTAGAAACAAAGTGCTCTTTCCAGGTATAGTGTGCTCAGGGAGCTAATGAGTCAACGTACAATTAAGATTAATTACGATTTTTAACTTGGTAGCAACTTTCTGCGCACCATTTGGCTTAAGGAAAGTGAGTCACTGCTGGAGCGAACAAGGAATCTCTCGGTGTGTCATCGGGAGCTGGCAGGAATGCATTTAGTTTTCCCCAGCAGTGAGAGGTTACCAAATTAACGTGCCAACTGTATTCTTATTCCTGCAAAAACACCTCTCTGGAGAAACATCTATCACATCCCTCATTCTCTAAGCGAGCATTGCACAGAGAAAAGCCAGTAGGACACTTTTTAGGAAAAAGATGGTCACCATACAGGAATCATTACTGTTAGCTCGGCCTTACTACTCTAGTTCAGGGATTTTAACTGCCAAGTTCACTAGGTTGGCCAAAACAGGACCAATTCCTGTCAGTCTGGATATTAAACCCCCATGATTCTTACCTTTTACTTCACATTACACACCTCTGCCATGAGAAAGTTCTTCACACTTGTCACAGCCCCAGTTGGTTTAATGAGACAAAAAACCTTGGCAGATTTCAGCATGGAACGGGACCTGTGGGGAGGGGCAGGTGAACCACGATTACCCTGTGGGGCACACTTGTTTGCAACTTCGAAACCGAGAGCCATAGTACATCCAGGGAATTATTTAAAAAAATAAAGGGCTGAGGGGAAACAAGTAAGGAAAAAAAAAATTAAAAGGAACTGGTAAATAATCCCCAACTGTTCTTATTGAGGCAATGCAAACCCCTTGGATGAGTCATCCTCATGACTAAAACTTTTTTGGTACCTCATGGAATACAAAGGGAAAACCCCCAAAAGCCAATAATCATGATCTCAATTATACAGAGCTGCCTCTTGAAGGGTTCAAGTGCAATTCCCACTGGGAATGACAACCCTCGGCATTGTTTCACCTGACAGGTGCGTTCCTGGCCTCTCCTCACAAGGGCTTTAAGCCTCGGGCCTGAGGGAAACGGCTGACTGCCAAAAGGCCCAACTCTGACGTTCCAGGGGCTGAGGTGCCCCGGACGGCGGCGGCGGCTCTCGGGCGCCCCCTCGTGGTCGCTGCGGCGCGGCGCGAGGAGGAGCCGCGCGGTGACGCCATCGTTTGGCGCCGCGCGGTGACGCCATCACGGCCGATCACGATCCCGGTGCCGCTGCCCGGCCCGTGAGGGGGGCGCGGGACGGGCCGATGCGGCGGCGGGCAGGATGCACCAGAAGCTGCTGCGCAACGCACACTATATCGAGCTGGGCAGCTACCAGTACTGGCCGGTGCTGGTGCCCCGCGGCATCCGGCTGTACACGTACGAGCAGATTCCTGTGTTCCTGAAGGACAACCCCTACATCACCGACGGATACCGCGCCTACCTGCCCTCCCGCCTCTGCATCAAGAGGTGAGCGCGCCCCGCGCCCCCCCGGTCACCCGGGCCCCGCTCACCGCGTTGTGTCTCCTCGCAGCCTCTTCATCCTCTCCAACGAGACCGTCAACATCTGGAGCCACCTGCTCGGCTTCCTGCTCTTCTTTACGCTGGGCATCTACGACCTGACGGCCGTGCTGCCCGCCGCCGGAGCTTCCCGCGAGGACTTCGTCATCTGCTCCGTCTGCCTCTTCTGCTTCCAGGTAGGCGCGGGCCGGGAGCACCCCGGGGTGTTAAAGCCCCTCGCAGCCTTCGGGCACAGCGCCGTTTGAGCCACACTGCTCTGCAAGGGACAAGTCTCGGTGGGTCGGTCGCACCTCCCTGCAGTAAACCAGGCAGGACTGAACACAGCTGGCACAGGAGAGAGCCTGTGGAAAAACAAGGGCCGTGTCCAGGCTGTGCCCCGGAGCTCCAGCAGCTTGAGAGGTGTCTGGCCTGATGGTCAGGAAGGGCAGGAGGCCTGGTGTTTTGATTTCTGAGCTAGTCTGAGCATGAGCTCCTGTGTCAGATACGTCTGTTCCCACAGCAGACTTCAAGTGTGTCACATGTGGCTGCTGAGGCTCCTGTGATGGACACTGGCCCTGCAAGAGCAAGAGCTGAAGGGCACTATGTCTGTTCTCTGCCAGTACAGGATGCCTTGGTACAGCCAGAAAGGGGGAAAACTCCCTAGCTGGCTGGAAAAGCACTGCTCTTGTGCTCCTCCCTCCTCCTGCCGAGAGTCATGGAGGAATGAAAGTTTCTTGAGGAAAGAATTTGACGGCAGCCTAGGAGCAAACACCTGCACAATTTGTTGGGGCCCGGCGGCCAGCTCGAGCTACTGGGCTGAAACTTGTGTGCTCCCTGTTGGTTTTCAAGGAATTAATCATCCTCATTTGAACCTCTGTGTAGGTCTGTATGCTTTGCTCAGTAGGATATCACCTGTTCTGCTGTCACCGCTCGGAGAAGACCAGCCGGCGATGGATGGCACTGGATTACGCAGGAATTTCCATCGGGATCCTGGGCTGCTACGTGTCAGGCGTGTTCTATGCCTTCTACTGCAGTAACGTGAGTCGGGAGCATTGTCCATGCAGTGCTTAGTTCCTGTGGTCCTGTTGTTGCTTTCATGCTGTAGGGAAGGGGGTTCGTGGCAGATGTCCAAGCAGAACAGGAATGAGGAGAGAGGGATGGGAACTGGAACATGTCCCTCTGGCCCCAGCAGAACTGTGCTGGCTGAAGGGACAGGCAAATGCAGATTTTCCTTTCCAGCTGTCAGCTGCACAAAGCCTCAAGAAAATATTTAATTTTCTCTGAAAGCGGGGAAACTTTACAGGTCCAACCTGTGTCCGGTGCCCGAGACTGATTAGGGAATGTGTCCCAGCACAGGCACTTCAAACAGCATTGCCCACGAGGTAGCTGCCAGGAAGCAGAAACGAGCTTGTTTTCTCTCCATCTAATACAGGAGTGAAATGAGTTGCCTTCCAAGGTCTGCCATGTATACACTGTCAGGGAGCTGAACTGGGCTGCTGAGGCAGAGGTGCATTGACTGTGTTTGGGTGCAGGTACTGCTCGGAATAAAGGATGTGTTGTAGGTGCCCCAAGCAATACAGTCCCTTCCCCTCACTGTCAGCTGACCAACACAAGTCCCTGCACTCACACTGACCACGGCGCTTGCAGCAGGGACAGATTTGATCTATCCCTGTGTTCTGTCATTGAAAGTTCCTCCCCAGAGTTGACTCTTACACAGAATAAGAAACCCACAGACTTGCCTTTGTTTCTCTTTCCCTCAGTATTGGCGCCAGGTGTATTTGATCACTGTGCTGGCCATGATCTTGGCAGTGTTTTTTGCTCAGATCCATCCTAGTTACCTCACACAGCAGTGGCACAGGCTGCGCTCCGTGATCTTCTGCTCCGTGTCTGGCTATGGAATCATTCCCACCATCCACTGGGTTTGGCTCAATGGTGGCATTGGTGCATCCATTGTACAGGTAAGAAAAAAGAATGAAATAAGATTCCCTTTTGCTTTTCACTTGCCATCTTCCTTGAGTCCTCTTACACTCAGGGAAGCTACGGGGAAGCAGCAGGAGTGAAAATTCCTTTAAGTGTAGAATTCTTTCAGTCAGTACAATCCAAATGCAAACACTTACAAATGTGATCAGGGTAGACAGGTTGTAGAGGTTCAGCCTGCTGTACTGCCTTAGACCTGCATGATGAGAAGGAAAGCTGGATGGAGGTGTGTCCCTGCCTGGGGACGGAGCAGCTGAGGGGGACAGACCACCCCCTCGCTCCACTGGACCAGGGCCAGGAGCAGAGGTGGCTGTGGAGTAGGAAGCAGTCTGTCAGGCGGCATGAGTGCTTGGGGCTGGCTGCCTCCACAGCTCCACAGGGCAGCCAGGAGACACTGATGGGGTGATTATTTGCTTCCTTTTCTATTCCCTGGGTTGGCAGCAGAAATCAGCATTTGCCTGCTCAGCCCTCTGTCTCTTATGCAATCCTCCTCTAATAGCACTGTGACATTAGGGAACTTTTTCCTTGTTCATGTTTCTCCACTTGGAATTACCCTGTGAAACCAGAGGCCCAGTACAGCTAAAGGCAGTGCAGTGTGCCCCAGTATGAAACGCCCTGAAATCACTGCTGTTACTCAGGGACCTGATAGTGCTGAAGGAAACATTTCCTTTTCACAGTGAGCAGAAACTGCATGTTCTTAGGCTCACCTGGATGGAGGGCGGTCCCTGGGGTGATGGTTTACCCAAGTTGCTGTGGAATGGGGCAGAGCACTGTTTGGGAATACACATGCGGCCTTCAGACAAGGCATTTCACACCAGCATTCTAAAAATCAGATCCACAGCAGCTGTCTCCCCCGTCTTCCCTGCTTTGTTTCCCCTGGGATAGCAGGATGACATCTGTGGTACACATTGTGTTCCCATTGTTCAGAAAAATGCCCCACTTAGGTAACAAAACTTTCTGCTAAGGAAAACCCACCTGATGCCTGGGTTGCAGTGTGAGCAGTCCTGTGGCCTCGGGCACAGCAGCTGCAGTTCCAGTGGGTAAGTGGGATGTGCAGTGCAGTCTCCGTCACCCTGGCCTTTCTCTGTGGGGTCAGGATGGTGGCAGATGGCCTTTCACTGACAAGTGCCATGTCTGCTGCAAGCTGCACAGGAACATTGAGTACCTTGTGTGTAGAAGCAGAAAGGCTGAAATAAAACAAGTTTATTCCCATTCAGGCTTTCTCAGAGTTGGGCATTTGTATCCCTGTTGGATTTGCCGGTAGCTGACATAGGCAGTAAAGGAAGATTCAGGGTTTTCATGCTGTTTTCTTCTTTATATTCAGGGCCTTTTTTTCTGCTTTTGCCTTCTAACAGAATAGGAGAGCTTCCTTTTCTTTTGCAGGAGTTTGCTCCGCGGGTAGTTGTCATGTACTTCATTGCTGCTGTAGCTTTTCTCTTCTATATTTCCAAAGTTCCAGAAAGATACTTCCCAGGTAGGAACTTCTCTTGTGAGTAGTTTTTTTTGTTTGTTTGTTTTTTCCCCCCTGCAGTGTCACAGTCCTTGCTGTGGCCGAACTTCTCGGTAGAGAACAGGCTGACCACGTTCCCATGCAGAGTAAAATGGTGCACATGTTGGCATCATAACGGGCAGACAACTTCCATGGAGTTTGTTACAAAGAACTTTCCCTGCCTCCCCCCAAGTGCAGGGTGTGCTGGAGCTCTGCAGGAGGCTGACTGCTAATTGCACTGCACTTGCTCTTGCTGAATTTCACAGCTTAACCCCTGGTCCTTGTTGCCCACAGGCCAGCTGAACTACCTCGGCTCGAGCCACCAGGTGTGGCACATCCTGGCAGTGGTGATGCTGTACTGGTGGCACCAGTCCACGGTGTACATCATGCAATACCGACACAGCAAGCCCTGCCTAGAGTACGGCGTGGACTTGTGAGCAAAGGTACAGCCTCGGGCAGTGGGATAGTCTAACAGCCATAGGCTGAAATGATCCTGGGTTTAACCCCAGCTCGCTTCCCCAGAGCACATGCCGACTGGTGCAATGCTTCCTGTAAAGAAAAAGCAGGGATCTGATGCCAGGTACTCTGCTGCACTGGATGAGGCTCTGTGGAGCTGCTGGGTCCTTGAACAGTTCTAGAGCAGGCTGGACTAAGCCCTGCCAGATCCCTTCTGGCTCTGTGTCACAATTTTAATAGTCTCAAGCTATCATTAGTCTTTGTCCCTAAGTAGCCTTTTCCTGGATTTTTTGGAAATCAGATGAGTTGCTGATTTCATGTGCCCAGTAAGTGATTCACCTTGTTTCCCTGCTCTATTTCAGAGGCACCGCGGTGGGATTTCTGACGCTGAGGGGCTGGACCTCACATAATGAGCTGTGCTATGGACTGAAGCACTGAGGCAGTTCCTTTCCTGACTCCTGGACTGTTACCCTCTTGCTGGGACAGAGCATTACCATGAGCTTTGATAATCCCAACAGCATTGCCTGGGATCTGGGAGACGTTTCCTTCTCAGCCACTTCCTGTTCTGCAGTCAAGTACCAAACAGGTCTTCCTCAGGCAGGACAGTGGGAAGCTTGGCTGTCTAACTCAGCATGCAGATCCCAGCAGGACTTTTTGTTGCCTGGCAAAGACAAACAGCAGAAGTGAGTGCCCTGGGCTGAGCCAACAGGTCTGGACACCAGGGTTTCAGGTGTTGTTCAACTGCATAATTAGGACGATGCTCCTGACAGTGTGCCTGTAAAACCGTGGGAACTCCGGGACCCAGTCCTGCATCTGAAGCGCAGCCCTGCGGTCTGTGCATCCTTCAGCCTTGGCCCAGAAGGCCTTCTTGTGCTTCAGCGTTGGCACAGGAACATGTAAACTGAAATTCAGTGGACTTGTGTCTTCTTCTGGACAAGCTCTTTCCCTTTTCCTGGAAGTTAAGATCACATCCAGCACAGCTACATCTTCATTGCAGATCTAAGAAATTGCCTTCAGTAGGGGCAGTGCCATCTCTTGATGAAATTTCTCTAGATCCCTTCAGTATTGTGAAATATTCCAGGAGAGGCACTAAGCCTGTGTGCCCATGTTTGTTGCTGTCTTGCAATCAGTGGACTTGCCTCAGTAGTGAACCTGCTGGGGATGCAGATCCCTGATCTTTGGCTTTTCCACATATGGAAGGTTATACTGCACTTGCACACAATGTTACCCAAAAGGACCTGCTGCCATAATCCTGCCAGAGTGAAAAGGCTTCCTGGAGTTTCAGGATCTGCTGTGCAACCACCATTTGTAAACTCAACACCCAGGAGCCATGAAATGCACAAGTTATCGAGTAGCTGTAGCTCAGCAAGATTAACCTCCAGGGGTGCCAGTTTTAACAAAAGGATTGAAATCCTTTGGATTTTTGGGCCAGAGGCATCATTTTTAAGTGATTTGTGTGATTTAAGTGATTTTAAGTGATAGCAGCTGTGCCTGTGTTGACAGTTCAGTCAGGCAGCAGTACCTGCTGCTGCCCCTGCCCAAGTGTCAGCATTATCCATTTGGAGGCTGCTTCATGTGGCCCATGATGCCATTAGGACTAATGGCACTTTCCCGAGTGGCTCTGTCCCATAGCCAGAGGGGACAGGCTGGCTCTGTGTGTGCCCCTCCTCAGGGTGGGCAGTCTCTCTGAGTCCCCCAAAGCTCCCTCTGCCTGGGCTAAGCAAGCCCTGCTCCTCAGCCTTTCTGGTCAGGGTGGGCCAAGAACACATGGAGTAGCAGTAGAAGCTCATGGACAGGCACATGAACAATCCTTGGGGATGGAGAAGGCAGGACACGAGGTCCTCCCGGTGTGCAGGCCAGGGACGCTTCTTCTGTTCAGGTCAGAGGGCTGTTTTGGTGCTTTTTTGTTGTTTTGGTTTTTTTTAACCCTAGAAACAAGTATTGGCAAGAACTGACTCCGCATTTACAGTTCAGCTCCCAGACCTTAAGCCTTCCAGTGTAAACACTGATTTTTTTTTTTTTAACTTGACAACCAAGCAAGTTTCAAGTGCACTAATTACTACTACTGAAGCCTGACAAGGAACCTGCAAGTATAGAAGTAATTTCCAGTGTTATGTGTACAATAATACCTGAAGAGAGTGTCTGTGCTCTGAAATCATACTGACTTTATAGTTTACTAATGTATTTTTTTTTATGGATACTCTTAACTACTCCATCAGTTTTCACTGGATAAGGAAACTGACTGCCAAGCTGTGCATTTTTACTACCCTGACAAAGTTTATCACGCTGCATGATGGTCTTCTATGTACATAGTGAACCTGTAAATAAAGTCCAGGTCATTGGCAGTTTCCTTGGAGTAACATCACTTGTGCATCTCACACAGCAAAACAACAGATGTGAGTGGCTCAACCATGAAACTTGTGCCATGTCTTGGGGGTTACTAGACAGGGAGACTGTCTCTGGAATTTTGGGGGAGCATTTCTAGATGAATCTGCTGATAAACTCAGCTTTGCAACCTACTGCCACTACTGTTTTACTAACCATGTCCTGCTGCTGCTTCATCTGTTCTTGACCATTTCCATTCTTAATTCAGCTCAACTGAGTAAAATCAGAACAAGCAGCATTCAAAAAACCTGCTCTAGTAAACAACTACTAGAAGGGGGTAAAACCACATTGAAGTTCTGTCTAGAAGTGCAGAGCCAAGTCAACAGCAGTGGCACTGGAAGCCACACACAACCTGTCTGCAGGAAGGCTTTAAAGAGTAATCTTTAAAGAGTAATGCTGAATCTAAGGAAATCAAAATAGCATGTGATCCACAGGTTTTTAACCAGTTGGACAAAGCAAGACAATTGGGCAGCAAATACAAGTATTTTAAAACACTTTAAAGACAGTGACATCACAAAATCACTCAGCAGAAACAGCACTGCTTATAATGAGTAAATCAAAGCCTAAACATGAATACCTCACAATGCAGAGTTCAAGGAGACCTGCAAAGGCACCGTTACCAGGTTTGTTTATTTAACAACTCCAAGGATTTTATGACATATTTCAGCTTCACAAAAAATTTAAAGTTCTCTGTTTAGTGGTACACAAAAAAGCTTTAGAAACTTGAAGTCTAACAAATGGAGGTGTATTTCAGCAAAGTGCACTTAAAAGCTGAATGCCAGCAATTTTAAAGTAGTTTGTATGCTCTTTAGTACTAGGTGATGCCTCAGTCACAACTTCAGCCATACACACAACCTCATTGATTTCCTTTCAAAATAAGCACAGAACAGTAGCACAGCAGCCACCCTCAGCACTTGTTTTTCCCTCGTAGCTTTCACACATATTCACTCCAAGTCACAAACACGATTGTGGCTGCTGGGTTACCCAAACCACAGCAACTCCAAGGGGTACGTGATGTGTGCGAGCATGTGTATATTTTATATAGACTTCTCATATATAAAAATACACGATACAGGATAAAAAACTCCAGATAAACTCTTATTCTCACAGTAGCAAATACATCAACTTATTTTCACAGTACTTGGTTTTACTAACTGGGACACCCAGAGTGACTAGAAGATATTTCCTCCAACGCTGGTGCTCATGGGGCCCACGCACACAGGGCAGCCAGAGCAGTTCACTACACACCTCGAGGCCTTTGAGTCCACAGACAAGCACAACTACCTGGCTTCCGTTTCAATGGCCACAATTAGTAAGGGCTTCTTAATACCTAGGAAGAGACTCTCTCCCCAGCAGTTGATCCTAGAAGGCCTATGCTGAAGGAGAAGCTGTAAAAATTCACAGGGATTTTCAGCCAGAAGGGAAGTGTCAGCCCCTTACCTTGTCCCTACTGCCTTCCTGGGCAGCATGTTACATGCCTACTGCAGCAAGGGCTTCCATGTGTTTCAGTAAGGTCACAGTGTGCTCCATGGTGAGCACACACCACAAAAAAGGCAAAGGCTATCCTGTCCCCGGACAGTCCCACATTCCAACTCCTTTGAATAGTGGATCATGGTTGAAATTAAACGCCAGCTTGGCTTTGTGTATAAACAACATACACTGCAAAAAGGCAGCTTAGTGGGGGGCACTAATTTCAGTCGTAAGAAAGGATAGAATAACTTTAGAAACAAAGGAATTACATTTTTACAAAAACCTGTTTGATATCTCGAGTGCAAAGAACCAGGTTTGTTAAGGCCACTAGAAAGCAAATGTCATGGGCCATAACTCATGTGCACCAGAGGTGTTATGCCAGCTCTGGAGAAACTGGGATTTACAGTTTGGCTTCGCCTCATCTCCATTTGTGCTCAACCTCACTTCAGCTTTGCTGTGCTGCAATTTACCCACCTACAGACCCCTCTGCCAAAATCCAGCCAACCCACCACACGAGGAAAACCCGCAGCAGTCCTCAGCCTGGAGTCTCAGGGCAAACTGATAAAAAACAAACATATTTCCTTCTGGTCTTAGTTTACCTGAACACTTCTGCCCACACCAGGTCTGCACAACCTTCTCCCTCTGTGTCCAACCGTCACCACCTCTCCTCCCTGGCCCTGGAGCCAAGCCCCAGTGCCACGTGCATGGTTAACTCTTCCCATTGCTTCCCCACTGGGGAGGCAGCAGCCGCGTGGCTTTGGCAAGGACCAACCACATTCAGGACTGTGGTTTTACTCTCTGCTGTTTTACTCTCCGTTTGTTTCCACCCCCTGCCCCATTTGTCATCTCACTCTGTTCCAAGAGCTCTTCAGGCAGGTAACAGCTCTGAAGGAAACCAAGGGAAGGCAGCTCAAAAGCACGTGCAGAGGAAAAAAAAAAAAAAAGGAAAAAGACAGTTAACCTGAGTATCAGAAAATGCTACAAAACTTGGTGTGTGCTTCTTACAGCCTTTGGCACCAAACAAACTGGTGAGAAGAGCAGTAATAAAGTCTAGGAAACTCCTGTGCAAAGAGAGTTGAAACATTTCTACTCACAACCTCCTACGAGCTTAATTTCTAAGCCTGGAAAAGGCACACTGAACCACGCTCAGCTGCAATATTCCACTTGTAGCCTGTGAGAAAAATGAAACCGAGGAAGATGAAGGTAGTGATGGTGTATGGATAGCTATGAGCTTCTTTCAGACACCAGGGTGAGGAGAAGCTCTCTCCCATCTACCCAAGGGAGCACTTGATCAAACCAACCCCAAAGAAGTTAAGTGATTTGTTTTCAATGTGTTTTGAGCAAATATTGTAGGGGATCCACACCCCCCCTTCACAGATCTCAGGACCACTGTATAACCAGCAGGAGGCTTTGGAGAAAGAAGAGCACAACCCTGAATATTTCACTTTACCTCCTGTGACGGGGGAGACATGAGGACACTCAACCAAACGCTGTCATCCTCCATGTACAAACATCCATTACCTACTCATCGGCATTCAGTGGAGCAGCATATAAAGGTGAGACTCGCCAAGGAACTACCTCCTTCTGTGTCCTTGAGGATGGCCACGGAACCCAGACAGATCGGGCTGTCCCAAGGGGCGCTGGCTCCAGACAGTGTCCATGGCTTCGCACAAGCCTACACACAGCACCAGCTTCTCCGAAACAGGAATGAAACCCTGGCCTCAGCAGTTCTCACAGCTCCTCCCCACCACCTGCCGGCACCACACGCTCCCGGGTGCCCCTCACGCCCCCGAGGTCCTGGGCAGCACGACTGGGGTCCTGCTCGTAAGGCTCTGTGGTGTGAACGCAGCTCACTGGTCCAGCAGCCACCAGTTCCTGCTGGGCTGGAACACAGCTGGGAGCAAGGAAGCTTCTCCAAAGCTCAGTGCATTCAGCAAAACTTACAAGAGCATTAATTAGGTTACAGTCATTTCATGGAACTATTATTGTACAAAACAACAGCCTTCAGAGAATAGTTTCTTTGCAATAAAAATCCAAGAGGAAAAGAAAAGGTATTTTCAGACACAAATCCCAATTTGTAATCAAATCACAGTCACCTCACAGTCAACTGTGCAAGTCAACTAAACACTCTATATGTGCCCAAGGATAAACCAGCCCCTCTTCCAGTGTGCTGAGGAGTCTCCCAAGTGCTGCAAACACTGGCTCACTCTCCTACATTCAGGCTTCTCAGAAACGAGTATGTTTTCTGTATCTTTAGTTTTGACTCTAAATTTCCAGTTTGCTATTTTACATTAATGGCACTTACTGTAAAAAAAAAAAAAAAAAAGACCACTTAGGCACACAAAAAAATTGATGTGCCTTTGATCTCTGCAGCTGCATAGATGTCTGCCAGGTCCCAAGCCATAGCTGTGCTCTGGAATTCTGGGCCACAGCCCCTCGAGGACGTGGCTGCTTTATCTTTTATGATTAATAAAGGTAGTTTTCACCTAGGAAGCAAAGACTATTTCCAGCAGATGATCTGGATATTAGTATGTCTTGGTTCTCAGGTCTGCTGTGACTGAGACACGAAGAACCACTGCAGTTCATTACCCCCCTGTACGTATGGAAAACATTTTCCATGTGCTCCCTGCCTGTTCCCCTCCACCTCAGCACATTACAGAGGGCCAGAAAGGCAACACCAAAGTGCAGAATGACAGTATGTCCCATGGCCCCCAAGTCAGTGACAGTGATTCATATCCAATTCCCCTTTCCATTCCAGGAACCATCTGCCATAACAAAATGGTCCTTCTAGTTTGTTTTTTCTATTAAAAAAAAAAAAACCACCAAAAAAAAACTAACCCAAAAACTCCAATCAAGATTAGCCATCATTCACAATTCCATTGTGCAAGCGGGCCATGCCCTCCTGAATCTGAACAAGCTGCACAACCAAGGTCCCTGTCACTTCAACCACATAAATTACTCCACTAAATCTTTATTAAGGGACTTGGAGAGCATGGGGGAGGAACCCATTGGAAGCCTTTACTGTTTGGAAGGAAACGGAGCTGCTCCAAAGGGATCTAACTCCAATGCCTGCTGTTGGCTCTGTGCGCTCTGCACGACCAGCTCTGTGAAGGGCACTGCACCAAAGTCGTCTGTTTTGAGCCCGTCCCCACCATGAACGGCCCCGTGCAGGGAGCTCTGCCTCGGCCTGCCGGCCACGACGACCGTGCCAAGGTCCCCGCGGCTGTCCCCAAAGCCCTGGTGCTGGGGGTGCCGCAGCAGCTCCGGTGGGTGGAAGGGCTTGGCTCCGAAGGGATCCAGCAGACCCTCATCTGTCTGCAGAGGGTTGGTTCGGTCCTTGCTGTCGGTCAAGGCCACGCTGATGTTCTCCTTGGAGTCCGAGATGGTGAGGAACTCGTTGCTGCTCTGGGAGTCCCTGCGACCCGCCTTCTTGTGCCGGCGGGCTCGCTCTGGGGTGCGGTAGCTCGGCTTCAGCCCCTTCTTTGTGGTGGTGGGGGTGCCGTGGTGGCGCTTCCCGTTGCTCTTGGACACCTCCTGCTTCATGCGCCGCTGTCGGGAAGACAGTTTCTGCAGGTTCCGCTGCTGCTTCGCCTTCTGCTGCTGCTGGCTCCCTGTGATCTCCTCAAAAGGATCCAGTCCAAACAGGTCCTCTCTGCTCCCAGCAGACTTGTGGAGAAGGGACGGCTGGAATGGGGTGCAGCCAAAGATATCCACGCTCCGCAGAGACGTGGGGGAGAGCAGAGGCTCCGTTCCCAACACCTGCTCGTCTTGCTGGGGCACCTTTTTGCTGAAGGGGGCTTTTGTGAAAACATCAAAGTCATCCTGCTCCTGGGCCAGGCTGGGAAAAGCTGTCTGCAAAGAAACATCTTTGTCCATCTTCTCTCTTGCCTGAGGCTGCAGGGTGAAAAAGGGCACAGCCCCAAACACATCGAATTCTTGGCCAGGGTTGATCACAGTGCTTGGCACCTCAGATGAGGATGTGTGCATTGAACTGGGTTCCTGGATTTCACCGCTGCCCACACAGTCTCTGAACCTACTGCTCAGGAGCCCTTCCACAGATTTTTGTTTGGTACGGTCAGAATCAGAGTCAGAGTCCTGCTTCTCTTCCTCCTCCTCTTCCTCAGAGTCCATGAGGAGAGGGCGGTGGCCTAAATTCTCTGGTTCTGTATCATTGTCATCATTGAAGTCTCCGTTCTCCCCCTGCAAGACTTCTTCATCCTCCTGTTCTTCTTCTTCCTCGCTGCTCTTGGGAGAAGGAGGGTCAGATTCAAAATCACTCTCTGACTCCTCACCACCTTTTGTCACATGTCCCTCTGCACTTTTCCTCCCTGGCCGGGGATCTCTAAATGCATGGCTCAGTTTTCCAGCTTTGGTTAGGGTCCCTAGGTTATTTCCTTGATTGCTGGCTGAGTTATCCACTTGTTTTCCAGGGGAACCTGCAGGTCCAAAGAAAAAAGCAAAAAAAAAAAAGGAAAAAAGAAAAAGAGAACTTAAACCAAAGTCAACACTTACTCCACACACTCCACAGCCACACATGGCAGGAGCTGATGCAAACACATATCCTGTGCTTACTGAGGGGACTTAGCTAAAAACAGATGTAATATTTCAAACAAAGATCACAAAATCAATAGTCAGAGTTGCCAGCTTGTACTCCTAGAGCACAAGGTGCCTAGAAATACAGTACCAGTATTTTGGGAGCACGGAGGAGGGACCAAAGAACATGGATGATCTCCTGAGACACCTTTTCCAATACACTCACTGTGCAGCTGCCCCTCCCCAGGGAAACATGAGCCAGCAGGATAGAAAAACCAATTTTTTACTTTTTTTTAATCAGACTTACTTCTGGTAGTGCTTCTGCTCTGACAAGCTTAATGCTCTAGTCCTAAGAACAGCCCATTCTAACTTCCAGTGTAGCAAGTGAGGGACAAAAAGCTCTTTCTACCCCTGGAGTTTGAGAGCAGCGCTTCCCACTTTGTGTCTAAATAGGATTCATCAGTTCAGCCTCTCTATAGGAAGGAAATTTAGGTATTCATTTTACTCTGACAGTTTCTTCCCCACTATTCAATGACATCTAGAGCTAAAAGAACAATTCACTGATGAATCAGTCGTGGGGTGGTTGCCTTGGGAATTCTGGGAGCAGTAAAGAAAAGAGATGGCAAGAACATGCAGAGTAGGAGAGGCTGCCCAGTGGCCCGGCACAAGTCTCATTCTGCAGACCAAGTCTGTCCCTGTGTCGGAGCCCCGTGCTTCGCAGAGGTGTTTTCAGGAGCATTGGATTTCTATTGCAAAGGAGTAGGAGGAAAAGCAACACAGTCTCAGCTGGGGAACGTACACTTGCTCTTAAGATGCCCTTTTCTCTCAGACACAGGTCACCCTGGGCCACGCTGCTTTAAGGCGTGTAATCGACCACGTAACACTAATGACAGCGATGAGAATTCCCCTCTTGGCAGGCACAGAGCCACTCCCAAGATGCATGCAGTCCTGCCCAGGGAGGCTCCCAGAGGCACCCCAGCTCCCAGGACAAGCTCCTCACATCTCCAGTGTGACACCAGCTGGGAACCGGGGCTGCTCCTGCCACATAGTTATTCAAGAGCTCTACCCACAGCACTGCACTGGACTACTGAGCCTCTCACCAAAACCAACACCTTCCACCTGTATCTTTGTTACACAAATACTGGAATTTAACTGACTCCATGTGTTAACAGGATTGAGAAAGCTGGGGATGGCTTTGGGCACCAGCTATTTCTACAAAAACAGATCTTCAGCCAGAATCCAGCCCATAACACAAGAAGAGTGTTATATGCAATATTCAAAATCATCTCAGCTAATTCTTCCCTTCACAAAGAAATTAGCATGCCACTTTCAGGTCCAGTCAGATTCTTTTCTTTCCATGCTTTAGTTTGGACCAGAAATCAATGTTTTACAGAAGCAGTTTCTCCTTTTTCAAAGGGAATGAACATCCAATTTCCAACATCCACCAACTACTTTGCCCCTTTGCAACTACACTTGAAATAATCAAAATTCAGCAACAATACAATTTCTGTACGGATTTAAAAAGAAGATGACCAGAATGACTGAAAACATCAGGTGATTAGGGCTTTGAGCTGTTTCTTCTTTGCTTCTGGTGTCAGATTGCTTCTTATCTACTGTAATTTTAAACACTACATATTTGCTTTACCCACTAAATTAGAATCTGGATTATTTTGCTGCTTACTTGAGATTTCCCAAAGGTACAGCCTTCACATTGCACTATAACCCCCCAGCCTTCAAATCCTGCTGTTTCCAGTATTTACTGAAACAGTAATGTTAGCATAAATGCAAATAGATTTGAAAGGAAATATTTCTAGGTTAGATGTTAACAACACTTACACAACAAACCCCCCGAACACTTTCTATATGTCAATATCCACGAGTTTACACTCACAAGCAATGATTGAACCTTTGCATATAATTTTAACGCACAGAAAACAATTTATGAAGTGGTTTGTTTCTTTTTAAGAACTGAACCATAGTTTATCTAGTATACCTGGCTTCTCAAAAGGTCTAAATATTATTTGTTAAATGCTGCCACAAACAGTCCTTGGACAACAAACTGCAAAAGGCACTGACAAGACAAAACCCACCCCAACCTCTACCAACAGCCACTGACCACATAACTTAGGGTACACAATGTGTATCTCTCAGTACCAGACCTCTCCAGTACAGCAAACAGAACTTGAAGCACATGGCAAAACACTTGGAAAAGTTTCCCACCCCACACTCCATGTCCTGGCACTGGCACACCAGCATTTCAGACCCACCTGTTACTCACAACTGTTATTCTTGTTCATGATTTTGGAAGTCAGGCATCCAGACAACCCAGTCTTTTAGGAATCTATGTTAGCAGCCTAAGATTTCCACTGAAGTCTAATAACTACCACCTCTAGAGAAACCGGGATGAAGGCAGGAACAACTCACTCAGCAAACCCACTTGCTGAAGATGTGAGTCCCCAGCAAAGACAGAGCCCATGTGCTTGCTGTGTATGAAGCCACGCATTTTCTCCATGCACCTGCAGCTCTGAACCACCGTTCAAGGAAACGCTGAGCACCTTCATCCCTGACAAGAGGCAGAGGCACAGAGATGCTTGAGTAGCTAACAACAGCACTGGAAGCTTGGCATACTTGCTCACTTTTACAATACCTTCCCCACAGCAATCTGTCCTCGTCACTGTTGCGGCCTCTTGTTCTGCCGAGGGCAATGGGGCAAAGCCACTGCGCACCGAGTGTAGCACACACCAGCCTTTGTGCTGGCAGCAACGAGGCAGCTGCAGGAAAAGGAAGCGCAATGTGCGCATTTTCTAAGTGTCTGCCCCCAAAAGAGAAAACATGATCCAACATATCTCCATTCAGAGGTCACTGAAAATATTACAGGAATATTTCTTTATCCAGATAGAACATCCTCATAGCACTAGGCAATGAGTGCCTGAGCTCATCACTGGTTTCTGAACAGGGTTTCCAAATCCCTGGCTTTTCAGGAGATTCCTCCTTATCCATCATCTCTGACAGAGTTATGGATGTGACCTGTTTATGGCAGCAGAAGAAATCAATGTCTACATACTGTCCAGTCTGGGAATTACCCACCTGTGATCACAAACTCACAACCAACACTAACAGCTCACTATTACCAAAGTTTCAGAACCAGCACTCCACGTATGACCCTGCACAGACCATGGCACCAGGAAAAGCCATTAGCACACATCAGATAGCGCTGTGAGCAACAACTGCTCCTGCTACATGGGTTTGAAAAAACACTTCTGTTCCAAGGAGTATTTCTAGAGTGGTGACCTCACTGCTCCCCCATCGGTGTCTGTCAGTAAAGAGCAAGCATCTTGCTTTGTTCCTCAGTCTGTGTGGAGGCGTTGGAAACAACCAGAGCCATCTGCTTCAAACAGAAACTACTCCAAGATACTTGTCTTCAACACTTTTAGTCCTACCTGGCCAACCCTCAGCAACAAACCCTCTCTGCATACGCCTTCACATCTGCAGTGGCTTCAGGTTAGCCCTAGGGAGAAAACTGGTGTCAAATCCAAGTCAAAGCAACTAAAATATCCTCCCTAGAACTATCGGGTTTTATACCACGACAGGAATCATTTGATTTTCTACACTTCAGTTGCCCCTGTCTCACTGGTAAAGGAGTTAGCAAATGAAATAAAGAGCACTACACACAGAAACAATGCCCCAAAAGGGAAAATTTCCTGCTTAATGGCAATTTAATGCTCTGGCCAAAGAGCTTTCCTAACTGAGGCATTGTGTCATGTTGATTTCATGCCATCTTCTCAGGCTACCCTGCTGCAGACACTGTTCAGATACATATTTATACAGAAATGCTGCACACGGGTGAGTAACATCTGTTTGCAATGCGCTGTTCAGATTACCACACTTCTAATCAGGTTTGCAGCTTGTAGCAAACAATTGTTCTTTGCTCAAATGGGAGCCAGGTGGAACATCATTAATCGTATAAGAAGATCCCAATCTTCAAGGAAATTTTCTGATGTTCTTTTTTGAGACGGGATTATAAGAGGATGAATTCCCTCTAACAACTGCAATAATTACATGCCTTCTGCTGGTCCCTCATTTTAGGGTATTGTGGGGGTGGCCCAGGAGTGGGGCATAAGAGCTTTAAGCTTCCTTGGAATTGGGAACATACTGCCACCATCATTTCAGAACAATTTGCCACATGTCAGCCTGAGGATTACCCGCGGGCTGCAACTAAATCTGCACCCATTCTCTGACCAGAGCCAGGCCAGCAGCTGCTCAGCACTGTAATGGATTTACACTACTTACCACCTTTATTTTCAAGAAGAAAAAAAAATTGGAGAACACACTTCTGCCTCGCCTACTGCTGACCTTTCTTTTCAATAATTAGTCTAAAGGTTGAAACGTGTCAGAAAAGGAGTGAAATGTGTGCATGATTGTTCCAAGCTTCGGAAAAAAAACAACAAAAAACCATAACAAAACAAAACAAAAAAACCACCCCACTGAATCATTTTGGAGAGAAAAAGCGAAGTCCTGGCAGAGCCCACACATATAATTTATACTAGTGATGGGTGGATAACTTCAAGTTACTTAGGAAATATTCTCTGGAAAAGCTCAAGTCTAAAGACTATCTTGATAGAGGGAATCTGTATCCAGCAAGCAGTACCAATACCTGAAACTGGAGCTCAGGAGAGGTTATAGAGTAACATCAGCAGTACTTTCAGTGAGTACAAATATTGATTTGAACTGAGTTTAATTACTGAGTTAGCTAAATCTGGAGCACTGCCCAACAGCCATATCACTGTGCAGGTCTGGGTATCTTAACAATCCACAACATCAATTGCCAAACAAACATGAACTGGTGGCATTGAGTAGTTTAGTGCTGTCACAGTGGCTCAGGTCTTCTTTCTCCTGTTCTGACATTAGTAACTTCTTTTTCATTTCTAGCAAGCTGTGTTTCACTTCAAGGCCCAGGCTGGACAGTGGTCCCAAGGCTCCACAGCTGTGGTAAAAAACTTGCAGTGGTCTGAAACCCTGTTCGAAGCAGTACACAAAACAACTACATCAACAGTCATCACCCATGTTTCTTCATGCCAGAACATCACTCTTCCGCTGTGGTATGGTGAACGCTCATCATCAGCTACTGCAGCAGCATCTTTTCAGAGCCATGCTGTGTTCAAGGCTCCAGATCATTCCCATGGCACTGCTGTCTGGCACAATACACACCACAAACCCCCTCTTATTCCAAGACATCTAAAATCATCGTTTGCAGACATCACTACGTCTCTGAGCGTAGGAAGTCTGGAACTGAACTTGCTTTTATCCCCAGTCTCTGCACAGTGAACAAGATTGCAGTGGCTGGGAAGGGGTTACCTGTGGAGGTTACAAAAACCAAGTGACTTGATGGAGAAGTCCCACATCTAGAGCCCAAGCGAGCTTTACAAACATTCAGTAGAATACTTCATGAGAGGGCCTGAATCAGAGCCTTATCCCAGTAAGCCAAGCCAGGAGACAGCTCACACAGTCTCCACAGGAGCAAACACCTGTCAGACAGCTCCAGGTCAGCACTGGCAAAGACATATCAAGCAAAGTTCCCAACACCTCCACACAGTCCATCCACATCACTGAGTGTTACCTCAAGTCTTGTATTACTTCTTGGAATGTCAGGATTAAGTTGAGGGAAGCAAAAGGCAATCTAACTCAGTTTCATCCCACAAAGAATTAGTGTGAACAAACCTAACATAGCAAAAAGCCACTGAGTAAAACTCAACAGCAAACTGTACTGTATTTAAGACATTTCATTCTCAGCATTTAGAAATAGCTTAAATTGTGTCTCACCTGAGTTTCTGAAACACTCGACTTGGTGTTAACAAACGATGTAACAACACAAGCTGGTTAATGCACACTTGAACCAAAAGCTTCCATTCCGAAATGCTGACCACAGGAGACCATTTTTTACAATTGTCAGCATTCGGTATTTCAGGCATTCCAGAACATTCCATCTGTTTTCCACATGACAAATGCCTAAGTGCCTCAGTGCTGGCTATTCATCTGTGCTTTCTGCTCTCTTTTTCATAAGAAGCTTGCAATGTCACGTTTGTTTCTAACAGACTGAGCACTGGAATTCTTTCCCAAGCCAGTTTTCCAGTCATCTCAAGTCCTAAGACATTACTACTTTTCACAAACATTCAGGCATAAGTTAGTGTATGCAGCAAGTTTACACACAGTGCTTGTGAGGATACTTTTAACAGGATACACACCAAGCTCTTCCACACTGCTTCCCTCTCCATCAGCACAAAGGACCCCAGTACCACATTAGGTGATTTCACACCCCCATGTGCCCTCTGGGCAGCATGCCAGGGGTCACACATGTTGTCGCTGGTTCTCCATTCCCGAAGGACAAGAATAAGTACAGAAGGTCTGACAGATAAGCAGCTGTAGTCAATCCAGTTCCAGGTTTTCTTCTCTCGTGCTCCTTGCAGCAGTGCCAGTCTGAAATGCACTCTCAGCTCCACAGGGAATATGCCAAGGACTCACAATTCACAGCAGCCCATGGACTTTTCCAGCAACGATCAAAGTTTTCCAGTTCCAACCCCTGCATCTCCCTTGCATCACATTCCCAGACACAAGTAAACATACATGGTGACAAATATTTTGCCCAAGTACCAGCACTTGGTGTTAAACTGTTAAGTCCAAAATTGACACGTGATTTTCAGCTTCTTGCTTCCACCTCACATCAGATGACAGGAATTAGTTAAGTATTGAGTGAAGTGCTGCTTTCAGTAGAGAACCCTTAAGCCTCCAAAACCAAAGAGATCCTCCGGGTGACTCTGTTCAGCCACAGCCCACACATACCATTTATACAACAGATCTATGTCACAGCAAAGAAAACCAAGCAGAAAAATAACCACCTTGGGAGTTGGAACTGTGGTCAATACAGTACAACACACTTGCAATAGGAGCTGTCACTTTTCAATAAAGTCAGTTTTATTTACTTTAAAATGCTGTGTTCATAACATCAACATTTCATCCCATTGTAATCCAGCATGTCAGAACTCAGCAGTCAGAACCCTGGGCAAACAGTGTTAACACACTCCACATTTGCTCCAAGACATGTTACAATAAGGTAAGGAGACTTGTGCTCTGACAAGGTTCAGAGTCTCTCACCCAAACGCTGGAATTGCAGTCAAGCTATTAAACTCCTGTTCCACTTTCCATGCAGTCACCCGCTCCTGGATGCCCTGAGTAAGGTACACATGTGGTTTACTTCTGTTACATCTTTTACAGTCACAAGGAACAAACTAGGAAGAACATGTTACATGAGAAACTTAAGTACAAGAGGAAATCAAAACATCAGGGACATTTGTCAAGTTTGCACTAGAAAGCCCTCAAGGAGCAATGACATATGTCCAAGTGAACAGCATTCTCCTTTTCTTAGTTGTCTTACAACACCTCATTTCAAGACATTACCAAGAACAGTTCAATGGGGAACACAAACCAGCTTTTAAAACACAAATCTTTACATTTAAAGATTTATTGTATCAGAGATTTTTACTAAGTCCAGGTCACTTTTAACACAATTAACAATATCTTCCTTGAAATCAAGCCAGTTTGTACTCTTGTTTAAGTGCCAGTTCTAAGTCCAGAGAAAAAAAGCTACCGAAAAATGCCTTTTTTCCCCCCCCAGTGCTACAGGTACCAGTTCACAAAACAGCTCAGCATGTCCCAAGCACTTTGGTTTTTCAGCCATGACTAAATTTGTTTTTCCAGCCCTTAACAGAAGACATCTCCTCTTTATTTTTTAGTATGTCAAGAGTTAAAGCTTGGTTCGAAGTAATAAAGATAAGACAAGACATAATACAGTGAGGGCATTCCTTACAGTCTAAGCTATATTACAACCAACTGAAAAAACCAGCAATGAGCAGCTGCACTTCCAAGATGTCAGGTGAGGAAAGCAATTAAATAATCCCTGGACACAAGGGCAGGAATACTCAGCAGGAGACTAAGCACCTGTTGGTCCCCATCTCACATCAAGTATAACTTCCCCATTTGTTTTGCTTGTGAATGCACGCTCACCTATGAACCAAAGCAACCTCCTGAATGAAGACTCCAGGGAAAACCCTTCCCAACAGCACCTATAGAACACGTAATGGCTTTCACGTGGCACTGATCTACTGGAAATGAACAGGATGACCAGAGGCAACTTGTCTTGTCTAGTGAGCAGAACAAACCCACAAACTCAGAGCACGGTATTAGACCAAACAGAATGAATTCAAGTCTAACAACAGGAGCACACAGGGTTGCTGTGGGGGATTTTTACCAATGACTTTGCAGAACATGTTACCCTGCTCACCCAACACCACGTGCAGCACAGGAATACTTGTGAGCGCAAAGCAGCCCTAGCAGAGGATCTCCAAGAATGCAAGATCCAACTGAAAGAAAACACGGATAACTTAGGTTGACCCCAACTGATTTATTTTAAGGCATGTTACCCAAGCTTTTGAACTTCTGTAAGAACAGTCTTTAAGAGTCATACTAAGGCACCTTTATCATACAAGAACTCTGAACAAAACTTCAGTAAGCACCTAAGTGGCTCCAGAAGTGACTGAAGCACTATTTAACATTTAACTATCACATAGGCTTTACTTTGTCACAGGTACCAAAATAAATATTAAAGTGCTGATCAACCAAATGTGAAAACTGTTGGTTAAGCTGGACCATGATGCAGTTTCCCATTCACAGTCAATGCCCACATACCATGTTAGTTTTACTTTCATCCAAGGTAAAAAAAGATCAAAGCTGAACTGAAAGGCAATAATGAATGCCCACCCTCCTCTCCGCATGTAGAGACAATAAAATGTCTGGGTTTGCCTCAATTTGTACCAAAACTGTGCACTAAATGCAGCAGAAGCTTACAGTCTGGAGAACTAACTACAGAAACAGCGTGAGTTAAGAAGCAGCAAAATTTGGCCTTCGCAAGTAATTTGCCTTCAGCAAAAGCACTTGTGGTTCTACACTGGTCCAGGGGAACTGCACTGCCAAGGATACACTGTCATCATACAGGCACCAGAGCTGGATGCACAAGTGGTTTTTCACTGGAGGTAATTAACATAATAAAAAAATCTCTTTAGCCCAAGTGCTTTCAGGAGGCAGTTGATCCCTTGACCACTCTTTGGTCGTTTAACTTCTGTGCACACTCAGACACACACATCCACGTGTATGTACACCTACAGCTACGAGGTAATCATGTTACAGGTGTAACTTGCCTTGGTGAGCAATGAAAGGAACAGAACCAAAGGGATCTTCAGGAGGACTTTTCTGTGGAGCAGAATATGGCTCCACATTCTTATCTGAAGATGCTCTCCTGTCCATCAGCCTGTCTGTAAAAAAAAAAAAATGAAACAGAACAAAAAGTAAAGTAGAATAAAATAAAAATGGCAGGTTTTATGCCTATGCAAAGCTATGGGGTTGCTGTATGGCGTGAGGGAGGAATATACTGTCTATTAGGGATTTTTGACATAAGGTAAAAGCCCAGCTGGCCCAGGCAGTTCCTTCCCACTGTGCAGGCTGCAGAGCAGACAGGCAGAGCACTTGGGAGACTCCGCACCCACACCTGTCTCTGTTGGAGCACCAAGGTGATCCTGGGCCTACCAACCACCTTTGTGTGACTCCGTCAAAGCTGGGTTGCTGTCCTTCCAGTGAGACAGCACGCTCCTTTTCTTGGCTCCCAGCTCTGCACAGATTATTAAGGGATTACAGAAGCTGTTTAAGAAATCCACTTCTTCACAATGCTATCACAAATTCAGCATCACGTTGCTTCTGTCCCATCACTAAGTGACAACAGCAGCATACAGAAGAACACAGAGCTCCAACCTGTCCCTCCAGACCACAAAGGGGCTCCGTTCAGACACCTCCACCCAACCGCACCTTCCCCTTAACTGTAACTGCCGTCTTTCTACTAGGAAAGTGTACACCAAGTGTAAGCAAGGTATCATGATCTGGGAGTTAGATCCCTTTTACAGAAGTGATGAATCATCCCAGCAATACTCTCACCACTGCACACACTGACATTAAGCCACTCAACCCATGAAATCCAACAGTAATATCAGCCTGACAGCGTGACAATATCTTGATCCTCTAACAAAGGCTGTGTATATTTAGTTACTCATATGTTACTGTCATGAGCACATCAGCTTTAAAAGTATTGGAGAGATTAAAAAAATACTTCACACATAACTTAAATATCAGCTCAACAATACAAAGTAGGCTTTTGAAAGGGGCAAGAAAGGATTTATGTTATGAATGCTACTCAGAACCACATAACACGGCAAAAAGATAAACTTACATAACAGTATGAGAGTTGTAAAGTATGGGACACCAATTGGGTTTAGTAACAGAAAAATACAACCACTTAATCAGACCTGTACCTGCACTTCTTCCTCTAAATAGCAAAATTATTTAGTAGACAACAGCCTTTTTCCCCTCAAAAGAGATAACCTACACCTAAAAAGAGCTCATCCTTGAATCTTAATTATATATCTGAGGAAATTCCAGGATTATACAGTTAAAGACAATTTTATAGGTGCAAGCCTCAATTGTAAAACCCATCTCCCAATTTCTCATTATTCCAGCTCAGGTTGAGAAACTACCAGTAGACAAAGTCTGCATATTCTGCTTTGGCTGCAGCAAAGGCATTAACACTGAAATAAGCTCATATTAAGGCTGTTGTGCCCAAGACGATACCAAAATGCAAACAGCCTTAATATCAAAAAATCCAAGTTAGAAGGTCTTTGAAGGCTGTGATGTGTGTGTGTGTGTGTGTGTGTGTGTGTGTGTGTATCTGCACATACAAACACACAGGTACAAACTACTAGTGCTCTCCCTGCTCTGGGCCTTGAACAGACACCAAGCCCCAAGGCCTTGGAACAGCTCTAAGTGCAACCCACCCCATACAAACAAGCCTGCCATCTAAGTGTACTGCTGCTCAAAGCTTTTCATTTTGACCAGGTCTGTATTCAAGTGACTAATAAACCTAATGCTGGTTGCTCCGAAGCATAACGATGCTGTTGACTTTTTGGATGCAGTGTATGAAATATATTATCACACCCGGCTCTCCTGTGCACTGAATACCTTGAAGAGATGAGCCCCAAACGTGTCCTGGTTAACGTGGTCTTTGGCACTTATATTTGCACAGAACTTGTGGGTTAACCAGGCCCATCTCAAATATACCGTAACTACCACCACCAGTCCAACACTTACGTGTTCTGACAGCGGGCAATGTGCTGACCACCTGCTACAAACTCAATTGGTCTGGATTCAAGAGTGGATTATTTTGAATGACTTAAGGTCTCATTTGGAAGCAGCATGCTTAAAGATATTCAATTTCACTACTGAATCAAATCCTAAACTTGGATTTGGAAGGTGTGCTCATTTTTAAGCTGGTACATTAGCCATTTTACCCAGCTAGCTAAGTAATTGTACTGTGAAATGTGTGCAGGCTACTTTCCTATCTCAAAAGTAAGTCTCAAAAGAAGACCCAGCTAAAGGCAGAGGTGTTTCTTAATTACTTGAAATTCAACTTTACTGCACTTTTAATTGCAAGGAACTTGCTGATAGAGAGCCAAGCACACACAAGCTGTTATTTGATATTGTCACATCTTCCAAGTCCCACTGATCTCAACAAAACCAATTACAAGAAGAGCATCTAACTAGCATGTGTTAAGCAATTAAGAAGAGGAAGTAATTTCAAGTAAAAACCATGGAGATAACTGACTTCAAGAGGAAAAAGTTTATTCAGCTATTGCCATATCAGAACAATAAAGCAGCCCTTACATTTAGCCACTCATCAGAAAGGACATTACAAAACATTAACATAATGTAATAGATCAATTTTCTTTCAGGCATTTTCAAAGGACATCTCAGACACACACAATCTTCTGCTCTGGTGTGCAAGAAAAAAGCTGGAAAGGAATAAAGCAAGCAGCCAAACTTCTGTTCCCATCTGACAACAAAGCTCTGCTGTTGAGAGCCTCTTGACAGTGAAGGTGACACAAGCAGCACTGAAGAGCTACAATAGTACCATTTCTGCAGTAACTGAGCCAGTAACTACCAGTTTTAGATGGTGAGTTCCTATTGCACACAGTTTCAGAAAGGAAAAGGAAGGGAAGAAGACAGGCCCAACTGTGCCCTCAAATGCTCAGAAAGAATGTTCTGTACACAGCCCACATGGCCCTTGGACAAGCAGGTGTTGGAACTGCTGAGCAACTAGAGAGCCCTCATTTACTGGGAAGCAAAGTAAGCCTTCAAGCGTCCCTTACTTGATCTCAGCAGGTCAAACTCTCTGTCCAGCAGCTCCTCCTCTGTCAACTTGGAAAAATTGTCCTCTCCAAATGGGTTCCAGCCTGACATGTCAGGTGGGTTATTGATGCTCTGCTTTGGGTAACTGGCAATTGCTTCAGCATCAGGAATACCTGACCTGTAAAGTCAGTTCAAGGAAGAAAGTAAAGAAACATTGACGAGATTATTTATCAGGGTCAAAATCTGAGACATGCTTCATTACACCAAAACACTACGTACAAAGAACATATTCATTAACAGCTCATCCCAAAAGCACCTGAAAGCTACCTTAAGGGAAGTCTAATAGAAATTTATATAAACATATAACCTGGTTCATAACACGAGTGACACTGGACAAACCCAGGTTTTTCTTTATTTTGAAATCAGAAAGGAATGGGGGTTTTATTCCACACATTGTTGTTCATAAGAATTCACAGGAAAGTCATTATTTATTACCCTTTGTTAAGCAGTGCTAATCAGTTAGTAATGTAAGCCACAAGAAACCCCCGAGCACACCTCAGCCAGACCACTCACCTGCTTGTAGGATAGGGGGGATCTGCCAGTGTTCCAGCATGCACTGGGAGTGAGCCAGGGTAGGAAATTAAGGCTGGTGTAAAGTCTTGTGGAGAGGTGATGTATTCAGGGGACTGTGCCTGCTGTGACCGCTGCTGGGCCAGCATCTGCTGCTGCAGGAGAGCCTGCTGATAGTGCTGCACCTGGGGGCATCAGGGTTGTGTTACCAAAGCAAACATGGGCCGGGCCAATCTCTTCTGCCTACTCACAGTACTGGTCTTGTAGCCAAACAACCACCCACCATTGCACTCCAGAATACATGGGTGCAAAGAAGCAGCTCCAACAGGTCAGTGATACTGCTTCTTTTTTCCAGTGTATTACCAGTTAGCTTTTTATAATTACTGCAACTTAAGTATACGCTACTGCATAGCACAGCATACCCCACTCTTAATTAGTAATCACAATTCCAGGACAATTTCTCCTGATTTTTTAGAAACGGAGTATGCCAATTAGCTCCTCTTGCTTTTCAGTTAAGAATTTCCTATCACTGTGTCATCTGTCACTTCGTAGTATAACAATTGTTGCTGTGGTCACTACTGCAAACCTTAAGCACCAATTATTTTTCAAATTAGCATATACCTACTTATGAAGTTAGAAATATATCCCATCCAATTAATACACAACTGCAGCTCCAGATTAGTTTGGGTAACTCCCCCCGGCTGAATACCATTTCGGATCCCCATCTTCACACTATTTACCACATCCACAGCTCATTATAACTACTCACTCACTTCTCTCACGTCATCTACACAGACTTGCAAATGCAGCCCATATTTTCAGATTGTACACTCCGTTCCACTCCTGACATACCATGGCAGGATACTGCGACTGGGCAGGCTGCTGCTGGTACACAGAATGCAGCAACAGCTGCTGCTGGACCATCTGCTGGTGCACTGCTTGCTGATACTGGAGTTGAGAAGGAAAAAACAGCTTTGAGAAGTCATGATCCCCCTTCAGAAATAGCCAGGTATTCAAAAGAAGCATTAATTAAAATACCATTTTGATTCCACAGCATTTTTCACTTTAGACACCACATAACCAAGAACCAACTTGCAATTCAGTCACTGCATTTTAATCATTCCATGTTTGGAGGCTTTTTCCTTCCCACCTCCCCATTTTTAACAAAAAATTACACTACATATTCAGCACTGGTCCATGTACAACCATCTTCTGCAAGGACAGCATAATCACCTAGGTAACTCCTAATATTTATCCCAAGCACCCTTACACATAGATAAACTCTTCATTTCAGCCACACGGTGGTGATGCAAAGCAAGCTGGGATTCAGGGTCAAACTGCAGAAACAAAATAGCACAAAGAAAGCAACCTTCTAGGATAAACATTACAGGGCCTATGAAGGGCCAAAGCTAAGGTACGAAGGGATAGGAGCTCTTTTAGCAGAAAACCCACAGTCAGCAACAGCAGAAGTGTCTAGCCAGCACATGATTCCCAGCACATTACACCAGTAAGCATAAGGTGTCTGTCAGACACGTCCAACAGCGTGACCGTACCTGCTGAATGTAAGTGTCCTGCACGGTGGGCTGGTGCTGCTGGTGGTGCAGGCGGTGCAGCTGCTGCAGCCTCCAGTCTCCCTGCTGCAGCTGCTGCAGGACCCTGTGCTGCTGCGGCGCGTGCGGGGTGGGCCCTTGGCACTGAGAGAGGTCTTGGCCGTTCCCTGGTCGCGTGGTTCCTGTGAGTCAGACAACACTACTGACATCCCCACCTCTCCACTCCAACCAGAGCTCTCCCTGGCAGCTACCTCCTCTCTCAACACTTCAAGGTGACACAGTCCATGAGCTTCCCTTCCCAGTCTGACAACTAGGACAGCTGTTAGATACCAAATTTGCTTCTCCAAAAATACTTTCAGGCTTGCAAATGAACCATTTCTAATTAGAAAATACCGGAAGTTTCCTCTGGGCTCACAACAGCAAGCTGGGTTCCAGACTCCTACTTTACTAACACTGAAGTTACACACTATAGTACCTCAGTCCCTTACCCTCGAAGTGTACAGCTTTGTAAGCACACAAAACACCACAATACATTTTTTTCTTTAAGGGAACTATTGGCTCACCTGTCAAGCTCCATTAGGGGAGCTTTGGTCATTCAATTGTTTTTGCAGCCACTTAAGTAAACAGTTACTAACATAAACCAATCTCTTGCATGCTGTGTTTATATTCTGAAGTGCCCAGTAATGATTTGTTCCTTGTAAGAACAGGAAAAGTCTTCCAAGTTCGATGCTACTTAGATACCATCTAGAAAAAAACAGTTTACACCTGGGACACAAACATTCTCAGTGACCTTTTGATACTTTCCCAACACCAGCCCTGAAGCCACTCTTCCTCTACTGTAACAGACACGTAACAGCACAAAGTGCAACTAGAAAGCGTTCAAGATAAAAATGACAGCCATTTAAGTGAATATTTATCAGAGCAATAACCCTTTTTGAATGAGAAAAAAAGAATTCATAAAGGATTTCTTCAAAACCCATTTCACTCAATTGTGTCTCCCCCAATGACTCCCCTCTATTGCACTCAGTGTAATGTGAAATCAATCTGTCAGTCCTTAGAGAAGTGATATTTTTACATGGTTCCAGCCTACAAATACCACCAACATACTGTTGATATCTCATGACTTACTGAGGCACAGGAGAATATTTTTCCTACCACAACAAAAGCAGTTTGTTAGAGAAGAGTTTCATACTTCTTGTGACCATAAAAGTGACCATGAACCCTCAGTGAGAAAGGTCATTAAATACCAGTGTTAAGCACAATAAAAACACGCCTTTGCTTTTCAATAATGTGGATTTCGTTTTTGAGGCACCTGACCAAAACTTCTGACTCACACATTTCAAGTCTTTTGCAAAGGATGAAGATTTGATTTCTGGTATATAATGAAAGGCAGACAAATTTGAGTTTTAAATGCTATCCCTATTAGAACAAGGAGACAAAGAAATGTGAAATTCATTCTTCATATATTTTGGTCCATCCTTCGACTTCCTTAAGTTACCTTTTTGCCCACGATTACCAAACTCCCCAGGAACTTGTACTTTGACAGGAGTTGCTGAACTCTGGATCGCCAGCACACTGGAAGTGGCAGTGCTTGAATTGGCCTTTGGTCTTTGCCGTGGTGCAATTGAGGTTTCTGTTGGTCCAACAGCATCTGTTATTCTGAAAGGGACGATTTTCCCATGTAAGATCCTTGATAAAAAGACAACTATTTCTTCTTCAAATCAGACACAGTACATCTCTTAAGAGCTCAATTATGTCTTAACCATGACCTACTCTACACTTCAGCATTGCACTTCAGCACCTTAAGTTTGCTTCCTAAAATTCACCACCCCTGGTAGCTCTAGGATATGACTAATGCAGAACACCATTAAGAAGGAGCCATGCAGCAGCCTTTTTCCCAAGCAGATCATGACACTAGACGGTATTTCCCTGAATCATCTCCTCTCAGAATAATCTTCCCATTCAGTAGTGAGTGGAAGTCAAGTTGTGACTAGAAACATGTTTACTGTTCATACAGACAGGAAATAAAGATAAAGGAAAATCTCATCTGTTAACTCATTTCTACTTCTGCTCATTTCTTATGTTTTGATTTCTACTTATTGTAAATAGAACTGATAATTATTGCTGAATATAAAAGTACCCCAGTCACACATGCTGATAGATTCAAAACCTAACAACTTCCATTAACAAGGAATAAAAGGGTAAAGGAATCACTAAGCACACACTATACCATAGCAGAAATCAAAAGCATGAATAGTAAGTCCCAAGGTTTTAGGTTTGTTTTAACTAACAGGGACAACAGTGACTATTTTGGTATAAAATTGGAACTTCTGCAAATAAACCCACAAAACGACCAGAAGCAAAACCCAACAAAATCCATTTATCAGGCTCTCTGTTTTTCCTCCCTGGATTCTCAACATAATGAAAACAGCAAAGGAGTGGAATTCAAAGGGAGACTTGAAGCTCTTACAATTGCATTTTACCTAATGACTTCTACTAAGGTAATATTTCATTTATTAACAAGCATTTGAAAACAGGTTTCAGACCAACAAGTAGCTTAATCATAGCAAAAAAAAAAGTGAAGTCACATCCTCTGCTCACCTTGCTTTTATTTGGCTTTTTCTAGCAGCTGCCTCACTAGCTGTCATGGGTTCAGGGAGAGTTGAAGGGACAGGAGAATTCTTGGGAAAAACAAATTTGAATACATTAAAAAATGTAATCCTAAAAAAAAAAAATCATTACATATTGAAGAGGAATACTTGGGTTTAAGACTTTCATGTTACAAGGCTTCATGCTCAACTCACAGCTGTAGATTAAAAGGGTTTTAATTTAACAGTATCTCTACACTCTCATCCATTGCAGAAATAAAACCAGAACGTGACTATTGTGTTTTGTCAACTACTTCATTTACACACCACCAACTATCAACAACAAAGTGCCAACATTTTCTTCAAACATTTTTGTTTGACTGTACAGAGCAGACTTTCTTCAGCCTCAAGCTGAAGAACTAAAATCAAAGCCCAGTCTTTGGAGGAAACTGTTTTTTAGCCCACTTAGCTCTTTCACTGCACCAGAAATTCGAGAAAATCATTCAGCATCCAAGCTTCCCTGGGCCTTTAACTTACCCCCTTCTCAAACGAATTCCTGAACGAATCACCTACCACCAAAACCAGATTTTACCAAGGGAAACAGGAATTTTGGGAGAGAGAGTACAAAGACCATCTCTAATGATAAATGCATGTACAGAATACAAATCTAAAAAATCTAGTCACAAATAGTAGAGACAGTTACTTATCGAGTACTTCAAGATTCTCTTCTTATTTTTTTTTAACCTGTGTATCCCAAAGGGCAACATTCACATTTACTGAGCACCTCCTTCTACAAGGATAAAGGAATTCAAAGGCATCTCAGGAAGTTCACTTGTCTGCCCCTGTAGGCAGAGCTCACTATTACTGACTGTTGCAAACTCAAATTTGAGATGATTTTTCCCCATGCTTCTCTTGAGAACCACTTTATAATAACCAACATTAGTTATGTGCCTTCAAATTCCATCACACAGTAATTACATTTGTAAAGGAGGTGACCTTTGAGACAAAGTTCACATTTACCAAGGTCAAACTCCCCTAGAAAACCAGGGCAGCAATACAGGCTAACCCAGGCACTGCTCTATTTGTCTTCCAGTTCACTGGAGTCCTCCCAAGGGACTACCACATTTGCTAAGGATGATTCAGAAAAAGGGGTTGTCCAAAGCAAACAGATGCTCTTGACACTACAGTTACAACATGAAACCCTCTATTGTCAATAAATTCTCTAGTATATTTCATACTAATTGTATTAAAGGAAGAGATTATTAATGACTAAAAGCCATTTGCACGATGCAGTATCAATAGAATTTATGAAGCTACACCCTCAAAATTAAGAACATGTTTTCTTCAGAGCTCATACTGCATGTACACAACAGCAGCTTGAAGTGTTCTCTGCTATGTTTTACATTTAGAAACCGGTTTACGATTAAATTGATCTCTCAGACAATCTGACAGACTTTTCTCAATGCTGCCTACATAATACACTGAAAATACTGAAAAAATTAAAGAGTACTTACATTAATATTAGACACTGGACAATCTTTTTTGGCAATTTTAAAGGCAAAGTAAGACACTTGAAAAATATCAGGTCTCTTCTCTTGGTCTGGTTCAAGCATATATCCTGCAAAATTGGTAAGACCATCCATTAAATGTCACATGAGCTGCCCAGGAGAAAGACTTGCTCATACTCATTCCCCTGGCTCCCTTTTAGTGCCATTTCAAGTAGTTTGCTCTAGGCTTCTGAAATCCTGCTCCAGGCAGCCCCTCAGGTCTGTACTCTGGGGCACAGTCCTCTGCAGAGTGAGAGGACAAGCAAGGCTCCCTTCCAAGGCCAGTGCAGGAGTGGCAAGGAAGGTCACAGCCAGGAGTGAGTGCCACTGCTCCCTCAGGCTGCACCTCCCACCACAGTCACTCTCCTCCATGAGCAGGACCTATGCTTTCTTGGCTCCATGGGATGAAAGCACTGCTGTGCTGCCCATATACTTACTGATCAAACAGTGAACGCTGTGGGAGTACCGCGAGCTGTCTGGGATGGTAAAGCTTCCGTCACAAATAGCAACTTGGCTTTCTCCAAAGGGAAGGGAAAAGAAACAGAGTTTATACAGCAAGCAGCCAAGTGCCTGTAAGAGACAAACACAGGCACTGTGAAGGGATGAGAGCAAGCCTTTTAAACAGAGAGCAGTACCAAGACAAACTGCATCCTGATTACAGCTGGTGCTTACATGTTGTGTAGAGCCCGTACTATTAAACGGTTCATGTGACAAGCTGATATATCAAGCAGTAGCACAACTTGCTTTTCCACTCGCTCCTATATAGATAAACTACAAAACCAGGGCATATCAAGAGCTGCATTCTCAGTGTCACATCACCTGGAGATAGCCCACTAGCCTTTGCACTCAGATTAGTTGATATTCTTCCCTGCACAGCACCTAATAAAAACACCTTTCTTGATCATGCTGCCAACAAGTTTCCACAAGCAATCTCTGGGGACTATCAAGCAGCAACTAGGGCTGACAAAAAAAAGAATACTAAATCACGTTCTGTTTCCTTCAAAATAAAAAAATCAAACGTGGCATTCATTTTACTTACCGAAGAGTTAACTATCCAAGATATCTCTACTATATTCTGTGTTCTCTAGCTGCATCACATATTTTATTTTCCAACAACTGATTTTTCAGTCAGTCAGTGCTGCTTTTAATTCCTTCTCATGAATTAGTTCCATACTAGATATTTTTTTGCTTACCCAGATATCTGCCTTAGTAGTAATTGGCTTTCCTCCATACAGGTTGATCATTTCAGGAGCTCTGTACGACAGTGTTGTGTACCTAGCAATGTAAAATAAAGAGAGGACGTGGCTGAAAAACTGCCTCAGAACTGCAAATGTGTGTTTCCCCCTACCTGCACATACACACCAATCACACACAAGTTTCAGATACATGCCTGGAACTGTCTCACATAATCCAAGTCATTTACTGCATTTGCAGCACCGCAAAGAATATTCAAAGTAGCAACGTGAAACAAAGAATAACTAAGTCAGCTGAAATTTGCTTTTACTGTTATTTCCCCAAGAGACTACTTGCAGAAGTCACTGTGCATAAGCAGCCAGTCATTTAGAAGGTGTAATCCAAGAGTCCTACGAGAGTTTTCCTAATCACACACTGAAACACATAGAATGCAGACTTCAAAAAAATCTAACATCTCAAAACAACTGCTGAAGTGGTAGTTCAAATACTTAAGAGCTGGAAAAAAATGTCCACCATTTTTTCAACTTGAGAACGAGTAGCTTGTATTTACTCATCTGCAGCAGTTAGCCCAAAGGGGCAAAACCATACTAAACACACGATTTCAAGAGTGTGTAACAGAAGTTAAAGTATTTTTCTGCTCAGTCTTAGGAGAATGAACACAGACTGTACTCTGTAATTGACACTCTACATGAACCCATTTCAATGCTTATTTACATCAGTTCATGCTCTCTTAGCAAGTGTTTGCTTAGCAGTACTAAAATAGCACAAATGAAGAATATTCAGCTCCAAAAGTGGCCAGTAGCCAGAAATATACTTTTCAACAATTTCAAAACAGCATGCTTTTTTCCAACAGTTTTCTTTTTAAGAGGTTCAGATTTGAAAAACAATCCACGAATAAATGGAAGAAGTGTGTTACTAAGTAGTTCCACTCTTTTACTATATTTATGCCCAAATTAATTCAAGATCAACCATTAAGTTCAATTCATATTAATGGTACATGCACACCACACAACAATACATGGAGTTTTCTGGCAGGACAGTCATTGTTTATGATAGGTCACCTAAAAGTAAACTTACTTTTTAATTTCTTCTTCAACCATATTAACACCATCTTTTTGCGGATGCAGGTATTTGTTAGTGGCACTGCCAAAATCACAGAGAACGTAGTTCCCGCTATCATTTAAGAGTAGATTTTCCACCTTGAAAGGAAATCAACACAGAAAAATGTTAAAATACCAGCATTAATTTCCAAGTGTTATACGTGTTCTCACACAAACAGGAAGTTTTCAGAAAAATCAACTGATAGACTTAGCAGCAAAAAGGTTATTTTAGTGTCTCTGCTTATAGCCTCTGTAGTCGCTGTTTCAAGCTTGGTTTAGTCTCTCTGTTTACAGCTCCATCCATAGCAAGTTCCTAACCAGTAGTCAGTCTTAGGTATTGAAATACATTCTATATCCTCAATCCTTTTCAAGTAGATGATTGATTTTAACCCAGATTTCATTTTCATGGAGTTCATACCTTCAAATCCCGGTGAACTATAGGCGTTTTGCACTGATGCAACTGGGCAACAGCTTCACAGGTGTCACAAAATATTCTCATGACTTCTGACTCTGTGAAACCTGTCTGTAGACGCTGGTTCATCTGGTTCACAACTTGTCCAGCTAAAGAAACAACAAGAGGAATTTCTTTCAAGTAATTCCTATCAAGTATAGAAGATTTACATGCACAAAGTCCACAAATGAGATGCAAGAAAGTTTTCCAGCCACTGTATTTGAACAAAAGAAACCTGGTCCAAATGGCTCGTTATGGTACAGATTACACAAGCTGTAATAGTTATCACTTCCACTACAAATATAATGCACAAACACCTCATCTCAAAGTATTCAAGCATTAAGGACCAAAGCGTGGCTTTTCTTTCTAAGCTCAGAGTATTTACTTTGTGCTTGCAGCACTTGTTCTGGTATCTTCACCTACTTTGCTTAAACACCGTCTCATATCTCGCCCATTCACCCTAAACTTTAGACAAACTTCACAAGTTAAACTCAATGGCAAGTTCATTCTCTGCACACGTGTGTGGGGGAGTGGTGATCCAAAGACTACTTGTTTTTACATATTGCTTGAAAGAAGGTTACATTATGAGGTGGAGACCACAGGACTGTTTTCTTTTGGCTGGCATTATCAACACTCACTATGCTGTGCTCATGTATAACAAGTCACCTGGCAGGTAAGAGTAAAGTATCTTCACTGTTATCATCTAAGCCAAAAAGAGGAGAGCAAGAAGAGTGGTGACAAGTCTGGCAATCTTTCCCATAGAATATGTTCCAACTACCTGTTAATTAGCACAGACAGCAGAACACACACCAATTTCCCTTCATGCTTACAGAATTAGTTTCCCCATTCCTAATCATACTCAGTTACAAAGGCAAGGGAAACTGACTTTTACCTTTTCCTTGGAGCTCAGCAGCTCCGTGCCAAAAGGAAAGTGTCACGAACTAGTGGGATTCCAGACAAGAGGTATCTATGTTCACCTTTTACATTAAGTGGTTCTAATAGTTCTAAGTAAAATCCCAGGTGATCCTACATCTTCCCTGCATTTTCTCTGAAAACCCAGGAGCTGTCTCTTACCTCGACAGTATTCCATAAGGATGAGCACCTCCCAAACATTATCACTTATCGAGTTGACAGCACAGTCCAAATAGGTCACAATGTTCTTGTGCCCAGATAACTCTTTCTGAAAGGGAGAATGCAAATTACACTTCATTACCAAAATTAAAAGAAGAATTTTAGTTGCCACTGCAGCAGTGGAAGAAAGTTCTTTTGCTTGGGAATCACATGTACTGACCAAACTGACTGTGATACCAGATACATTTTTAATAATTGCTTCAGAAGTTAATGACACACCAACCCTAAACACAGCATTACTTTCTGAAACTAACAGTGCAAAATCAGAACCATAAGGTCAAAACAAACTAGGATCTAGAAACAACTACCACTGCAGACACATTAGGTGTGTGTATACCACAAACTGATTTTTCTGCAGTTACAAGTAATGGCCTTCTTACCATAATTGTGATTTCTCTCTTGCATATGTTGAGATCCGGCACATTATTAACACACATCCGTTTCAGCGCACAGCGTATCCCACTGTGGGTGCGTACCAGGAACACCCTTGAGAAGCCACCTGGAAAACGTAAGTGTAAACAAATGAAGCTACTGGAGTTTGTAATTTCTGCAGTCTACCTGACTACATGCTAAGGAATGAGTAAGAAAGGCTACGTCAGTCATGAAGTGATGAGTAACAAACACTTAAAAAAGTTAAAGATTTACTATCGCACTCCATTAATCTAAAGTCAAGTTTCTTGACAAAAAAACGTAAGCATTTTATTACTTTCTCAAAATATTAAATGAAAATATTTGAAAAGCATTTTCGCATTCAAACCAATTTATAAAGCCCACTGCAAACTGTGTATACAGCTCTCAACCCTGAAGTACTCAGTCATCCAAAAACCTGAACCAAGTGAAGGTATTCTCCAGATATTCCAAATTTCCAATTCCTCCAAACTTGATAAAGGTTAAAATAATTCCCTAAATCTACATTTTAAAAAATAAAAAGTAAAATACTAAAACAAGATAAAGTCTTGCGAGATGCTGAAGAAGTCAAGCAACTTTCCAGGTTAGCCTCAAGAGCCTCCCTGCACTCCCTGACAGTGCAAGCAATCAGCTCTAAAACAAGTGTTTTTATTTAAACCACACTAAACATGCCGAGTACAGTTCAACATCTTCTCACAACCAGTCCCACCAGGAATGTTTATGCCACAGTTGGACTAAACTGCAAGCCACTAAACGAGCCCACCTTCCAGCTTCCCAGCACGAGGGGATTTTATCCACTCCACTGGTAGAGAAGAGTTACGGAGGCAGGGATTATACCCACAAGCCAGGTGAAACAGCCTACACAGCAAGTACTTCCAAATGCTCGGGCAAACCAAAGGGAAAACTAACACTCTCCTTTTTTTCTCTGTCTTCTGTTATCCTGCCTACTGCACAAGGCCTCAAGGAGGTCACACTGCCATTGCCTCAAGGTTCACATGCACAGCTTTCGCACAGTTTTAGGAAATCTGCCTCACAGGAGAGCCCATGTAAATCCATGCCTTCCTTAAGTGACTGCTGTCTGACGGTACTGTACCATGGGAACGTTCAGCCAGGGCAGCAGCTCAGGTACACAGTCAGGACAGAAATACGCAAATTAGAGCGATTAACTCCTCTGATAATCAGGCAGCCAGTTGAAATGCATGTTTCATGTCTCCTGATAGCATCTGCAAGCAGTGTTTATCAAGTATAATGCACCTCATCTCATGCAAGTCTCATGAGCTTGAGCAAACAAGCACATAATTACTTCCACTCAAGAAGCTAAGCTCTATAAAGAAATTTCCCTTGAAGATTAAATATTTATTATTTTTAAACTTAATTCCTGATTTCATCAAATGTGATGCTACGCTGTCAAAACAGAATTACTGCCAATTTTAGTAAAACAGCCTTACCCTAGGGCCCTCCCAAAAATTTCACAGGACATGCAGTCTTATTTGCTCGAGCTCTAATGTTGAACTCCAGCTGGGGATGAAATGATCCAGAAGGGCTCCCTAACACCAACATGGAGAATCACATCAGGGTGATGTGCAGACCTTCTTCACTGGAAGAGGTTTTGACCTATCCTCACAATAAAACTACTTGCTTTTAAGCACCAATATTTGACCCAAACCATAAAGCAGTACTCAGGTAACACACAAGAGTCATAACAATAAAATAACAATCACTTCCTGGCCTTTTAACCAGTTTTTACAGCCTTAAAGTTCTCTCTGACTAGCAAAAGGACAAGAAGGAAACGCCAGATCTCAAGTTTCCCTGACAGCAGTTCCGACGTTCCCGAGCAGACCCGACTGCGTGAGAACCATCACTACGAAGTAGCGAAAAGCCCCTAAATCCTCAGCCAAGCGCCGCTCTCGCCATTAGGTGGCAATATCAGCCAACACTTGAGCACTGGGGAGCTGTAAAAGCAGACTTGGTCCTGGTTTTGGCCAGAAGTTCTGTGACCTTGAATGGTTTTCCATCAGTAAATATCACCACCATTAAAACCCTTTCCTCAAAGGGCCAAGTGGCACAACTCCGAACCAAATCTCACTAGGTGAACTTTATCTCAACCCACGAGTTCTCACTGTTCCTCTTCCCATTCTCTCCCCCATCCTACTGGGCTGCCTGGGGCTCAGTTCCTGTCTGGGTTTAAACCACAGAAGACTTGTAGGAGCATCTCTTTCAGTCCTTTATTTCCACCAAACTCTTCTGAGCCCTAAACCCTTGAAAGTTACACCGGGCAGTCACATTGCACTTTTCTTTGAAATATTTGCTAAAAAGCAAATACATAAAAAATAAAATAGCATCTTAAGTTATATATACCTAGCACAATTAAAAACTCTTTACAAAGTTTACACTTCTTTCTTAACTTGCCCTCAAACCATCATTTCTGTCAACTATTCCCTTTTGGGATCTTATTATCAACTAACTGGCAATGTTTTCCTTGCTTTCCAGGGCTGGGTTTTGTTTGTTTTTAATGAAATTCTACATCAGCCATACTTATCTGTTTTTTTCCCTATGCGTATTTAAGGTCAACCTTGACTAATTTCACAGGCCTCAACATTCAATTTACACATCACCATGTCACATTCCTGAAACTCCAACCAGGAAACAGTATAGCTGTCCGAATTCCAAGTGCCCCATTTGCTTACTCAGGTAGAAAAAAATAAGGCTGAAAAATCTTCTAGTACCTTTACCATCTTTCAGACTACTGAGAACCACTTTGTGAAGACAGCTTAGAATAATATCAACAAACATTCTCATTAAAGTTATGCATTATTTTAGATATACAGACAATAACTTTTTTTAAATAATGTAATTTTTTAAAAACACGTAGAAACACCAAATGTTGTTCCTCTAAGTAGTGCATCCCTTGGCTATTTATTCTGGTAAGTAGTGAATCCTTGGCTATATATCTATTCATTTATTATATTTATATATATAAATTCCAGTGTATTCAACTGTGTTCTGAATCAGCTTCTCCCTTTAGCAATATTTTCACTGCTAACTTACTCTGCATCGCTTGAGGCCTGGACCGTGTATGTTTAAGTGTCTCCTCCCTGTTAACTGCCGAGCCAGATTTCCCAAGATCAGGCTGACCTGCAGCCAGAGCCACCCTGCTCCAGAGCTGCCCCACCTCCAGAACTGCATAGCTCTCTAAGCATTGTAGTTTGCAAGCCCAATGCACTGGAGTCAATCACTTTATGGATTACGAATCCACACCAAATACAGAACAAGACCAGCCGGAGCATGAATGTCCTTTCAAATAGGCTTCCAGCAACTAGAAGAAAAAAATCTTCCTGCAAGTCCATAAGGAAAGAATCCCTAAGGCCTCAACAAGTGTTTCTAGTGCATGTTCTTTTCTGGGAAACAACAGGAACTCTGACCTCTATAGCTTTATGAGGTACTCACACACAAAAGAAGCCAGTGTCCACAGCACAGGACACCTAAGAAGAAACTCTGAAAAGGACTAGAACCCATGCCAAGAGCTGTTTCTTGCAGCTCAGTTTTGATCACATCTATGACAAACACAGGCATTCCTGGCTCTCAGATTTTTTCTGTGATGCCCACACACCGCTAGGATGCCCCTCTTACTGCTGCTTATCCAGCTGCTCAACTTCTCTTCTGGTGTACAGTCACGCTGCCTGTAACTCTGCATGATCATTGTCATCCTACTGGGATAATTTCAGGGCACTTGTACAAACTCTCCGAAGCTCCCTCCTCCCCACAGGGACAGCAGTCCTTCCCCCACAGAGGCACTGCCTTCTCAGTCAGTACACTGCGCTGCAGGCACATTTATGAGTGCTACACTAAAAGCATACACAAGAAATACCAGAGTTTTGTGCAGAGAACACTATTTAATTCTTGAAGCTATAAAGATTTTTATTTAATTTGCGAGAGCAAAACCTTTAAAAGCACACAGAATTCAGCCACTTGATTTTTTTATCAGTCTTGGTCATGAACACACCTGAAACACAGCTCCACCCAGAAGAGCAGTTGACAGATGTTGCCTCTAAGCTCACACTCTCAGCATTCCCAAAACCAAGGCAGAAATAGTTCCCTACCTCTAAAATAATACATTTCTACAGACATTTGGGAGTTGAATATTTCTTCACTTTCTTTCAAGTGTGCAGACAATGCATTCCAAGGGACATACCACTGCTCCTTTTCCCACTGCCCACACAAATTCCCACCATGTAACAAGCTGACTATCAGGGCTAGTTTAGACAAGCAGCACTGTTTTCCTCAAATCAGTATCCGCTCCTAGGCAGCGCTGGGTAAACAGCAGCTGTGAATCACAGCCCAGCAGGACACCACAGTGCAGCCCGAGCAGGCAGGTCTGCACCTCTCTGAACGGCACTGCTGCCCTGCCTCGAGCATTTCAGTTCTCCTGGCTCCAGCTGCAGTCCCAAAAAGCTCTGACAGGAACACCAGAGACTACCTGGGGCATCCAAGGCACTTCAAGTTACTGAATGAGCTGGGAAAGCTGAATTACAGTCTGCTATAGGTTTTTGTGAGGCTGCCTGAGAATTAGTCACAACCACTGTAGTACTTTCATGTATTATGTCATCACCTCCTCTTGCTGTTCACTGGGATAAAAAATATATTAACACCTTTACCTCTACAATTGTATTTAACAGATGCTTGTATTTAACTAACACTTCCTTCCTATCTACAAGGAAGGTAGCACAGAATATGACCAGCAGATCACCAACAGTTCAATTAATTGACTGAATATCAGAATGTTAGCCTCTATTCACCTCCAGAAATCACACTATAGCAGAAATCACTTGAGTATTAAACAGGTCTTAACAAACTGCAAGTAGGAAATCAGGGTAAAATTTGGCAACAAGTCACAATCCATTGAGCTTCATTCAAAAACATTTTTTAAAGTTCTAAGGCTGTGCTATCATACAGACACTTGCTATTGAGTTATTAAAACCAGAAGCTAAATGCAACACAGTGAAGGGTACCGTACTTTTTTTTCAAACAAAAAGAATCAGAGCTTTCAGCTCCCAACAGCTGTAGGAGTATTTCTGTTTGAAGACACTAATGCAGTCTGCTCCCAGCCTCAGTGCGGACCAGCACCACCTCAGCTCAACACAGAGGTGTCAGTTACCTTACACAGTTTAAAGACAGTACAGGTTGGGCATCTTCTAGTTCAGTGCCCATGGCACCATCTTCCAGCCTGGGAACAACACTGCGTTCCAAAAAAACAAGGATCTTTGGGGTGGTTTTTACTTTGGAGATGTACAGTAATGCAATCAACCCATGAATTTTCTTCCAATTCTTTCTGCCTTTGCAAATGCATCTTTTGCACGTCCCAGTACATTTAAACAGACATGCTTTCACTTTAATAGCAGGTCAGTGTTTGTAAAGAGAGTTTCCTCTGTACAGTCCTACAAAGTTCTGTTGAGTTTATCATCCACAATGCATTACAATCCTCATAATTATATCCCTAACTTGGCATTTTTAGCATCTCCCCAGCTGGCACAAACAAGTTCTGCAATAAAAAAAAATTTTCAAGAAACAATCCACATTTCTGAAGTCAAGAAACACTTGTCAGGAGTGACAGCTGTTTGAAAGAGCAACCAAGATACATATTTCTCCAAGAGACAGAGCTTCATGTCACCAGCAGTTCCTTTTCCTAACACTAAGATTCAAAACCACACACTAACACACACCAGAACCTTACCAACCAACCTGAACACTATTTTTTGTCAGGTCAAAAGTTTGACTAAGCATTTATTTAAAGAGATTATGCTGTGTTATCTAGGCCAGAAGTGTTAATTCAATTCCATTCCACTGTGCCATTAAAGCTTTACTCTCTCCAACTTTAGTCCACTAGACACATCAGGTTACTGAAGATGTAACCAGGGTGATACCTTCAGGCAGGATCTGCTTCCTGCTCAGCTTTTAATGAGAAAGCTTTTCAACCTATCCAAGACATTGATAAGACACGTGCAATGAACATCCACTAGCACAGTTCACAAAAAAACCCCCAAACCAAAAAATAAATCAACAACAAACACAAAAACCTCCAACAACAACCAAAAGGTAAAAATTTCAATGGCAGTTTTATCTTTAACATGTTCCCCCCCCTTGTGATTTTTTTCACCTAACTCAGCTCCCTCTGCCATTTGCTCTAACCTGAAAACAGGGAGTTGGGAAACCACAACAATGACATCATCTGTGCGTATAGTCTGGACAGAAACATGGAGTTCCCCATTCTACAACACTGAAGAGTATGAATTCAGTTCACTTTAGAGATGGATTTCCAATGTCATTTGCTAAGTTACTTTGTTCTAAAACTTGATTTTAACTCCAAGATAATCAACAAATGTCAAAACCAAACCCAGTCACAAAATGGTTAAATCAGTGGGTACAGATATATTAAAGAGCTAATATACAACTACCACAACTTTTTTGGAACTAAATTCGATTCTCATACCACATGGTTACCAACCAGTTAAGAAAACAAACACCACACACTTATTTGGCATGTAGTTTGCTTTCCACGTTCCTTAAAAATCACTGTTTTACTTGTGTTTAAATATAAAGTCACAAAAATCCAAGGCAGAGCAAGTCAGAGAAGGGATCTCTAAGGTCACATGTGACTGACTGGCCCACTGAATGTCCCAAAGCTTCCACAGCACAGAAACAAGGCACAACACAGTGTTTCAGCTCCAGCCCAAGGGCTGGTTCCATGGTACCCTGGACAAGTGCCACCTCTGGCTGTAACAAAGACAAGAGCCACCAGGCCATGCAGACAGACCAAGCCATATCTAACACCAGAACCATTTCAGACTAAGGCAGATGTCACAGGAAGATTCTCTGGCTTGCTATTTGTCTAAGGCATCTCGCACATACTGAATTAGTAAAATGAATCCCATCTCTTCACTGCTAGAAAGAGTCTACAGAGTCTAACTCAGACCCTCCCATCTGAGTGTAATCACCAGGGAACCCACTGACCACTTTTAAGTGAGCATGACCGGAACTGGATTGACTGGCTGGAATTAGTGTTAAGAACATCTAATATGAAAAACTGAGGCAATGAGTAGAACGATGTTCATTATCTCACCTCCTATTCTGTAGCTGTCTGCAAATACTGGTGTACGTTTAAAACAAAGGAGTATGCCCAGATACAAACCTATCTGGCATAAGAACAACAGGGGACCAATAGAATCATAGAATCAGTTGGGTTGGAAAAGACCTCAGAGATCATCAAGTCCAACCCTCAATCCACTACCACCGCGGTTACTAGACCATGGCACTAAGTGCCACATCCAGTCTCATCTTAAAAACCTCCAAGGATGGAGAATCTACCACTTCTCTGAGCAGCCCATTCCAATACCTGATTACCCTCCCTGTAAAGAACTTCTTCCTAAATAAACTTTCTCAAGAGCACAGGATCTGAGATCAACATGCTTACACCAATAAAGAACTAAAAACCACTTTAGTTAATAACACTTCCTTGGCACCTGCATGGGGGCAGGCAGTTCTTGAAGCTCTATCTATGCTGAATACATCTGAATGCTTCAATTTGCACATAAAATGTATCTTAAGACTGCCAGCCCAATTCCCTTACAGCACTACAGAACTACCATAACAATATAAGCTTGCTTTTCTATCTTCAGAGTGCCTAAGAAACCTCTGGATAGCTCATTCTGGGATAAAATAATCCTCCTGCTGCTTCCACAAGTTTTCAAGAAGCAAAGGCTAAGTGATAACCCATCTAAACTTGCTTCAAGGTGAAGGCCTCAATTCTACAGACACAGACTGTGCTACTGAGCTCTAGGCAGAGACAGAAGGGCTCCACAGGACAATTATTTCATTTGCTTTTTTCCAAACAGCTTGTTTTCCTGCACATCAGGCACAAACCAGAACCGATCCTATGTCTAATGCTGACATACCAAATTTCATTCACTCTTCCTATTCTACTCTCATGAACACATGCTGTGTTCAGCCAGGTCCTTACACATGTATGTCAGAAGAGTAATTTAGTGCCTTATATTGTTTAGTGATCTATTTGCTCCATGCTGCTTTCATAGTTACATGCAAATAAATTACCCAAAACAAGAAAAAACTTGTTTAGCAACAGTTTCTCTAAATACAAGCGTATTCGGCTTTTCAACCTACAGCAATTGCAAAAGAACATAATGTCATATTAATCACTGACTTCCGAAGCTATTTTTGTTTCATAAGAGGCAAAGTCCTGCAACAATTACTCACTAGAACTGCTACTGAAAGACGAGATGCACAGACAAAAATCACAGTCCAAGTACCAAATTAAAAAAAATGACAAGTGAAATGAGTCAGTACAACAGACCCAAAATAAACCAGGACTTGGACTATTCCGATGTATTGGTACATAACTCCTAGAGACTTGCGTATTAGTTTCTAGGCACCACAGGAACAAATTCATCCATTAAAATAATGTGCAAGTTTGGAAGGAGGCCCAACATACTCATTACTCTGAATAAAATCTCCTCAAGCCCTGGAATATCAGAATTCCTTTCATAGTTTTGTGTGTGGCAATCAAGGCATAGCATATTACAGAAGCTATGAGAAGAAACCATCTCAGAACCAGGATGTTCCACACTTTACCTGTATCTCTTGTACAGACTTGTATGACTTGGGGCAAATCCCTTCATCTTCCTTTGTTTTTCCATCTGCGGAATAATGTCTCTTCCAAAGGCGACGTGATGCTCTCCACAGCAATACCAGGTTTGACACGTCTTGAAGAGCAGGACAAAAAACGCTCAGAGGCGTTCGCTCTCCCGTGAGCCTACATCATCAGTTCTTCAGTACTTTCACCACTTGCCTCAGAAGCAAGGCAAATACAAGGAGAAACAAAGACTCTCATGCCTTCACAGGGAGAACACTCCAAGTCTGCCAGTTTCCAGTTCCACAAGACAGTGTCTTGTAACACCTGGGTTTATGTTGGTAAAGGACCAAGCTATTCAAGGTCTTGCTATTCCAAACAAAAGAAATACTCTCCACTTCATTAAAACAGACCCCCTAGGATCAACTGCTTTATTTATGTCTATTTGGTAACCTGCCCTTTTCTGTGCGTTTTCCTCCACCCTGCCTCTGTTCAGAGACCCAGTTTCACAGCTGACCCCACCCATATCCAAGACATCCCACTGCAACTACTTAAAAGTAACCAACCTAGACAAGCATAAGCAAGGAAAATGTGAAACAAGAAAGGAAGGCAACGTTTCTACTTTCTTAACCAGTCGACAAACACTCAGACTGAAATCCATTCCCAAGACAACCAGGAAAGCAAGAGAAGAGGAATTCATGTTTCTTTCTCATCAGCAGCTACACAACGATAAAGAAAAACACAGACGCTTTCCTTTAGAAGGGGTTTCACGCTCACCACGTGTCTTTCTACACCGGGGAGAAGAATACAGAGCAAGCCAACTCCGCCACAGCAGAATGACAGACTAGAGCTGATGTGACCTGCATCAGTGCACAGCTGCTTGGCATCACTGGGACCTGCAAACTACCCTCAGACCGCCAGCTCTGGATACCAGAAGTGTGCAGAAACTCCTAACACTTCAGGATACACCTGTTCAGCCACCACAGTAACAGCTTTTAAGCTAAACCTGTGAAGACAGATGAGGAAAACCTTCCATTCCGAAAGAGATGCCTGCACAGGACAGCACCTCGGGAAAGAAGGATGCAATTAGGTTACTGACCATGCCTGTGCTCCTGGTCAGTCCCAAGGCTGTCACCTGACTCATACACTCCAGACTGGCAGGAACAAAGCATTCACAGTGTCAGTTAACACAGCTCTGCTTACAAACACCAACTCAGTAGACCGTGGCAGCCTGCTTAGCTACAACGTTACAGAGGCAAAAAATAGCTACAGCAAGTAAAACACAACCCAAGGTTAAGGAATTAGGAGACTCAGGACAAAACATTGTAAACCAGAGCACTGCCAGAAATAAGCAGCACATCCTCATTGAGCACCTGAAACATTTTCCCTCTGAACCTGAGGTGAAACCTATTTAGCAAGAAGCGAGACACCCATCAGAAAGCAGGTGTGTGCACATTTACAGCTACAACCAACATCTACACCTGGAAAGACATCTAAGTTCACACAATTGCTTGTAACTGTACAAACCTGTAACTGCACTGCTCCCTAGAGACCGAGTCCCGTCTCTAGTAGTAACTCCAGTTCTCCATGCACGGAACAACTGTACAAACCCTTCCACTTTGGTAACATACTAATTAATGACTGGCAGCTCTGCTATTACACTAACAACAGCCCTGAGAAATACATACCCTCTTCCCAGAATTACTGGTTCCTAGTCTACACCTGTCTGAAAAGAAATTCCACTGCTTTTAGCTAACAATTTGTCTTTTCCATGCTGGCATGCAAAATACTGAGACTTAATAAAGAAAATAAACTTTCAGTTAAACCAATAAAACACAAAAAAATTAAGATCCTACACAGTTTCTTTTAGAGCCAGGTTGAGTCTTTACCAGACAGAGCTAAGATATCCTCTATTATTCCATGCTACCTTACTCTTTGAGGGTGCCCAGGAGCTTCCTAATGCAACACACATGCATACCCTCCCTTTCTGATTACTGTAGCATTAGTATACTTTATAAAAACAGCTCTTCAAGGAAAAACGCAGGTAGATGGCATATGCATTGGTTACATCTGTCCTTTGTGAAAATTTGGCAAAGGAAAGACAGCTTGAATTTGTGCATCATCTTACCATGAGACTACTACAAATTAAGTTCCTTCTCCTCTAACCATGTGACTCTTGGTCACTATCCTGAAAACTTTGTACAGGATTACCAGATTCCCAGGTACTTGCTCGGTATTTAACTACTTCTGGGCACACAAAAATTAAATGGATAACATCTTTGAAAAAGAACATAATTGTGTGCAGTTCAGAGGTGTAACATGACCTCTCCACATACACACAATGCAGAAAGGAGTGTCTTCAGGGTATCCAACGACTAATAACTGGATAATCAAGAGCATTAGCCCATGTGTCCGAGGAGATGAACTTGGTCTTAGCTGTACAACAGATGCCTTTGTCAGCCTACAGATATTTCCCAACGTGTTCATTTCCCCATCCATGTCCCAGAGGCACAGGAGAGCTCTGGAGAGTACAGTGACAATGACTGTTGTCCCCAAGTCCCACCACAGTGTTGAGCACACCAGCTATGTGATGAGCTACACTGAACAAGCACTTCAATTTTGTGCGTTACGCTACATGAAAAGACACCTTTACCTGAATATTGATGTGAGACTGAGATCACATGCAAACCACTTCCTGGTTTGTCTGCCTTCTCGTTACACAGAACACAGCTATATCCTGCAACAGCCAAACAATGCTCTTGTTTCAAGCTGTGGTCTACCTTCACTAGGCCCAGGAAAACAAGGATGAACCCACAAGCCCTACAGCACAGGTTTCCTATCTTTCTTCACCCAGAGATTCAAAGCTGGTCCAGGATCTCTGCACCTGTCAATCTGCAGCTACACTTGCCATAAGGAAGTCGTGCCTATTTTTGGGACTGCACAAGAGATCCATGTGCATTGTATTATACTTTCAGCCAAAATGGAAATCAAAGTTTGAAGTACTGATGCTGCTTTTTGTCCCCTCTATCTTCAACTTGAACAAACCATATCTTCTACTCCAACATTAGCAAAGCAAAACTGTTTGAGACAGAATAACAGGGTTGACCTTTATAGTCACGTGCAAACAGATTCAGAAATCTTACACTCTGGAAAAATATCAACATGACCAATCCCAACTCAAATTCCACAACTTATCTTTCCAGGCAGCCTTCCAGCTCATAATCCACCTGAACAACTGCACTAGATTACAACTGAAAACAAAACAGCAGCTACTGCAAACAGCAGCAAGTCACATGACATAACCACTAAATTAATGAAGACTACCAGTCATGAACACGTCAGCCACATAGGAGGAGACTGCCATGCCACACACACGCTAGAAGTGACCCTGCACCAGATGTATTCATAACACCTATCACAAAGATAAGCTGTCCCAGTGTACAGAGTTAAAAATTCAGTTCACACCACATCGAAACACTTGCAAGTACTAAAGTTAACAGATCCTTTATAATGGCACTTCTCTTTATTGACCTCTCCAAAAGACAGCACAACAAACAAGCCACACCTCGTATGAGATTAAGCAGTGTCTGCTGTACATCAGCACCTTTCTGAGTTCATAGCAGCTGTTAGAGCTGCATATCCTCCACATAACTCACTCTAAAGATCTAAAAATCAAGGTATGAAAAGTTAATTGAAGTAGGACTTAGCAGAAGCAAAGAGAACACAAAGTTTGTCAATTTGGATTACTAAACTGAACTGCCATTGCTAAGACACAAGGTAGAAAAATCCCCAAAACCATCACAGCAAAACTTCGAAGATCATCTTTATTCTGGGAATGATTTTGAAAAACTTGGTACACCTCCTGTCTGGACAATAAGCCATTCCACCTTCAGCACTGCTGTGAAGTTGATGCTATTTGAAGACTCCCCTTCTTCCCTCAGACAACTAATTGAAGAAAAATCTCCAGGAAAAGGCACTTGCACTGAAAATTAAATCTACAAACATACAGCACAACATCTCACAAAACAGGACCTGAATTCCTCTCCATGACAGTTTTCTTAGGTCTTGACTGAAACTCTGTGAATTTAAGAGACAAACCAAATCATAAGTGTTGTCAAAGTACTTGCAAAGACTTCACACTCAATTTGAGTAAGGACAGTAGAGCTCACAAGAAGCTCATTCCTTCACTGGTGTAGGAAACTGGAGGAATGACTGACTGGCTCTAGGCAACCAGGTGGGAAGTCAGAGGGAAAAGGGCAAGCTCTGCATAGGTGGGACAGCCACTGCTCCCTCTCTGTCCCTGAAGCCTTAGCAAATCTCCGGTCCAGTCCAAAGTAACTGGAGCCAACAGCAGGGGCTGCCCCAAAATGGCGGGGCCCGACCCACGGGCTGCCCCAAAATGGCGGGGCCCGACCCACGGGCTGCCCCAAAATGGCGGGGCCCGACCCACGGGCTGCCCCAAAATGGCGGGGCCCGACCCACGGGCTGCCCCAAAATGGCGGGGCCCGACCCACGGGCTGCCCCAAAATGGCGGGGCCCGACCCACGGGCTGCCCCAAAATGGCGGGGCCCGACCCACGGGCTGCCCCAAAATGGCGGGGCCCGACCCACGGGCTGCCCCAAAATGGCGGGGCCCGACCCACGGGCTGCCCCAAAGGTTCTCTGGGAGAAAGGCAAGCTGACCCTCAGAGGGGCTAAAAGGGAAGAAAGACATACACCCTCTGGGCATTAGTGACCATTTATTATTGAGCCTCCTGAGAATTTAGTTGTTTCTCTCACACACGACCCAGGAGTGAATAAAATTATCCTAAACCTGCCAAGCAGAATGGGGCTTTACTCTGAGAGCTTGTCTGTGACAAATTATAAGAGAAAGAGAATACCACTTGCAATTTTATAAAGGGAATATTCAAGGCTTTCACTTTTTCTCCCTATTGAGAGGCTCCTTTTCCCAGAAAACTCTATGAAGCAAGCATTCTGTGTTATACAAACATTAAATAATGAACTTAAAAGCAATCACCACTTGAGTGGCTTTTTCCCCTCCTCTCTAGTCCCAGATACAAGGTCACTTAAAAAAGCAACAGCTTCCTAAGCTACAGCAGCAGAAGGCTCAACTCCACACAGCTCCAGACTCACCACTTTATCAGCCCGAATGACAAAAAGTAAACCAGCACACCCACTATCACACAGCTTCTTTCCACATGTACTGGGGCAAAGGAAAGTTAGAGCACAAGAGCAGTAACACAAGATGTTCACCCTCTCCCATCCACAGCTTCCCGACACTGAAGAGCTACTTTCCATCCCCTCTGGGTATTTCTGGAGCAAGCTGCACTCGTGTTCCTCCCGTGTCAGTGCCTGGCCTCTCATCTCTGTTCTCAAAAGGGTGAACTGCTGGGGGCAGTTTATCAGCTGTACTAGGGCTCGACACAGCACTGCTTTTTTATAAGATGCAACAGCACATGCCCCATAACTCCACTAATCCAGTCAGAGTGAAAATCAAAAGCAGATGATGACCATCTTTCCCTGCCCACAAATGAGCTTCCAAAGGAAGCCAGTCAAATTCAAGAGGGAAGCTGGGAAGTCCAGAGCACATTGCAGATGCAGTCTCTTTTTTAACACTTGCAACTGTCTCTGCTTTATCTGCACTCGTTAAAAACATATGCTCATACTGAATTATGACACTCTACCATAACCCCTGTGGTCTGCTTGTGGTACTACAACGTTAACCTAGCAAGGTCTTTATTTATGCATTTTATGCAGAGTTTAAACATCTCAAGCCCTGTCAGGCAATCAAGACAATAAGACAAATTAGCATCTTCAAATGCCTACCCTTACAGAAAGCAGAAAAATCACTTTTACTGCAGTTCTTAAACAAAAAGGAGTTACTGAAGTCTAATCAAGGCAAACAATGAAGTAGTAGTTTCCATGTATTGATTCACAACTTTCTACCTCCTCCTTATTTAAACCAAAAATGTTTTTCACTCTTCACAACATAAACTGTTTTGCATTAACATTTGAGATCTATTTAAAAGCACGTTTCATACTTGGCCACTTCCGGTTTGCTGCAGTTTCTGAACTTCTTCAATACTGGAGTCCCCATGCACCACCTGTAACTTTCAGCAGAGAACCCTCCGTATTTTTGTCACTAAATCTTCCAAACTTCAACTGAATTGCAGATACTCTTGTTCAACAAAAACACAGAAAGAAAAAGCCTTCACTCTTTATCAGTCATTTATTCCATATAGGTCTACCATCCCCTCGAAAAGCATAAGAACTCATTTTCTACATCAAACCTTAACTCAAAATAACTGCTTTTCCCTCTCTGAGAAATAAGCCTTAAAAATAAACACCTCCATCCAAAAACATACTGACCATTGGGTTATGGAGGCCAAGAAATCACCACAGAATAGGTATGTTTAAAACAAAAGAAGCCACCCAACTGCCTCCTAACTACAGTACTTTAATTTTATACCTTCTTTACTCGAAAGGATGCTATTACCTTAGATATTATATACATATTTATTCAAAAGAACTAGATTATAATGCTCCATACTTCTGCCTTTAAAACACTGAAATAAAATCATCTTGTCAAAGACTACAGAAAAAGCACTTTGAAGGCAGCTTTGTATCAATGAGGCAAACTTACCAAAGATCCATCCCTGCCGCCTAACAAGGTCGTCACAACTTTAGCCTTACAGCATCACGACTGATGCTACGCCAGTTACCGGGAGCCTCAACCTTCTACAAAACCAGGAGCTGCCTTCCTAAGAATACTCAGAGCAAAATCTGGAAGGAGGACGGGGTTAAACAATTTGAATCAGACACATAATGCTATTAATCCCAATAGCTAAGAAAAAAAAAAAAAAGAAATACAATATACTATAACACTGCTATCAGAACATCGTATATCCCTTATGAAACACATTGGTTAAGTTCATTAGATTAATTAACTTCATGTGTCATTAACACTTCATAGCACAAGCTATAACTTGGATATGAACCTCTTAAATGGTATTTCATCAGCACTGAGTAACAGCAACTACCTGACAAGTGTAAGACCCTCAGTTAAACTAGGATTCAGAAACTGAAAGAAAAGAGTGCCTTGTGCGAACAGGATAGGGGAAAAAAGTTTGTTTACTGCCCTCCCAAAAGGAGGATTACTAAGCGGAGAATTTAGTGTTCCGTATTAATTACAGATAGCAATATGACTAATGTAGCAGCAGTAACATACAATTACTTACTATTCATGGTTACTAAGGCAAGGGATTGCTTGTCAACAAGTAATTCCTAATGAAAAGCTACTTTTTGATCCATAAACTGTTGTGGTCAGTTAGGAGCACGCTGTTAAAGCCCAGCTGCTCCCTAACAATGAGGGGGCTGCCAGTCAGCCCCCCCCCCCGCCCCATGTCCCTGTGACCCCAGCCATGCAGTTACCCCACCTGTTACTTTCCTCCAGGCCTGCTTGGGTCCTCTCTGATGAACAGCTCTGGTGTTGGCTTGGGGACTTTCCCCAAGATGCAGCAGGCTTACACTGCCCTGACTCTTGTCAGTTTTTGTCCCAAGCATCCATATTCAACCTTTATTTCAGACTCAAAAGTAAGGAAGATAATTTGCATGACACTCAAATGTTAAAGTTTGGACTCCCTCTGCCCCCAAGCCCTTAAGGACTATCAATTTGTTTCTGCCAGCTACAGAAAGAAAGTGATCTGTAGTGACTCTTAAAACAGCACATTATGAGCAAACTTATTAATAATATGCTAAACTGAATCAAGCACTGTGCAAATTCTCTCCTTTTCACAACATATATGGGGTTTGTGTTATCTCCTGACCTTGTTCAAGAGCTTACTTTTTAAAAAAAGTCTCTATCCTGCCACCAGCCCTGCTGAGAAATTCCGGTCTTTCAGACCGCAGCAACTTGGAAGTAGTTCTCAGCAAGGACCACTCATGCTTTAGGCCACTAGGTATGGAGCTGGCTAACCCCTGACATCATCTTCATACCCCAATTACAAAATATTGCATTCGAAATACTAAGCTCCAAATCTGCTATTCTACAATAACCTTTTCAAGATAGCAACGAAAATATGAATGCTAACTATATGTTCCTGTTTTAAAGTAATATTATCTGCATGCACTTGTTAAAACTATCTCTTAAAATCTTCATCAAGAAATGCACATATGCAACCAAAGTTTACAACTATATTTACACGTAAACTAGCCTGAGCAACATGCAAACGTAAAAGTGACAGAGGTGAATTATTTTTACCTGCAACATCCAAAGCATGTACCTACTCAGTAAGTATGAAGTATACAGGTCTAACCCTGAGCTCAGTGACCTGGGAAGTAAATTTATACATTTTATACATCACACAGGTTACCAGCTGGAAAAGAAGACCACACTTTTTCCCACACACACACAGAGGGCAAAACACAAGTATGGCTGATTTGCTGGTGACCCCCTCCAGCTTCTAGAAAAGTCGTACAGCTAATAAAGTCTAGACAATCCTACGACTACATAAACTCACAGGACCCTTCCGTAAGTCCCAGCGGAGGTCGGACATGACGAATTGCAAGTTCACTACAAGAAGCACAACTCGAACACCCCGCAGCGAGAGGAGGCTCTACAGTGCAAGCTGCCAGCACCGCACCGCCACTCGTGACCCTGACAGCAACCAGCTGCCCTACACCAAGGAAGGCCATGCCTTTTATTTTCGGGTTTTTGTGTTTTTTGGGGGTTTTTTTCATATTAGCTGGCAGAAGCCAGCCACAGGCGCTGGTGACACCTCACCCCGCCTCACTCACCCAAGGCAGCGTGCCGGGGAACTCCGAGCACCCTAAGGAGCCCACGGCCGAAACAGCACCCCCCAAACCCCAGCACTGGCCCGTCCTCACCTTCGGCCAGGGGCTCCTCGGGGGTCACCTGGTACCGCCCCACCGCCAGCGCCCTGCCCAGGGCCACGCCGCTACCGGAGCCGCCGCACGCCGTCCCGCCGCCGCCGCCGCCGCTCCCCTCGGACTTGGGCATGCGGGAAAACTTCTTCATGGCGAGCGGGGCCCCAGCAAGAGCCGGGGAAGAGCCTGAGGCAAGGAGGCGGCGAGGGGACTGCCCCGCTTCACATGCCGGCCGCGGCCCCCGCTTCTCCTCACCCGCCGCCTGCTCCTGAGGGGAGGAGAAGGAAGGAGGAGAAAGAGGGCGAGAAGGAAGGAGGAGGGAGGAGGAAGGAGGAAGACGGAGCAGCCGCAGCCCCGCCGNCCCTCGGGGCGCCGCGCGCTCCCTGAGGGGACAGGGCGGCAGGCGCTGAGGGGACGCGCCCGGCGGGGCACACACAGCCGCTCTCCGCCGCCTGACGCCGCCCCTCGGGCCTCACCGACACAGTCCGCAGCGGGACGTTCCCTCGGGAAGGAGTCTGCTAGGAGCAATATGATGTGGATATGGCTTGGTGAGGATCGTGG
>VXAY01005970.1:374282-414109 GCA_013399855.1 Oxyruncus cristatus
CCCACCTGGAGGTGCTGATGTGTCACCTGCTCTGGGTGACCCATCCTCGGCGCCTTCCTTCGCCCTATGAGGTGCCTTCCAACCCCAACAATTCTGTGTTTCTATGAAATAACTGTGAAAAACATTGATGACAAGTTTGAATTCCAGTGGTCTGTCTCCACAAATACACTGCAGAGGTTTGAAGGGAACTGGCAGAAAAGAAGGGGTAAAAGGATGGGTCTGGACAGGAAACCATCAATGAAATGCAAAATACACATTTTCCCACTGTGAACTATATTGACCATGTACAGTTTCCCTATTAACACTGACAAAGCAAACCTGGGAATTTACCAACACAAGCTTGTTTCCCCAGTGAAATCCTCAGGAAAATAAGAATTGTGCTTATAAAACCATTTCTGAACCACAGGAAGCCCTGCATCTCGTGGTCCCTCACTGAAGTTTGATTGGAAACACTGGAGCCACAGCAGTTGCGGAGCCACAGGCAGAGAGGTATGTCATTGACAGGGTGCTGCTCCACAGCCAGCCTGGCTGGTTAGGGCAGTACTTGTCACAGTTCCATAGAAACAACACTGGAAAAACACCCTGCACTTACAAATCACTTGTCTCAAATTTCCCCTTCAAATCCACATTCAGACTGAAGCTGAACATCATCTGAAAATGGTGAGAGGTGACAGTCATTGAAAAGGTAATTTCATTCAAAGCCTGTTCTTGGGAGTCCCCTCTGTGTAAATAAAACTCTGGTACTGGTGTGTTGGTTTTTTTTCCCCATTACCGAATGCAAGCATACAGTAAAACCAAAACCGATACGGGACACTCTGAGTCTTTCATAAGAATAAATGGAGCTGCGTTTTTGGCATTGACAGTGGGAATTTAACAAGGCCTTTCCCACAGAACACCTGGATTTTTGATGGATATCAGTTACAGCCATCAGTTCACCAAAAACTCTGGAGAAGTCGGAAGTGTAAATCCTTGGGATGACATTCTGGTAACCAAATTAGTTTCGACTTAAATCATATTGCCACACTCTTAGTGGGTAAGACAATGACTATTTATTGAAGTGGCAACTTGTCACACATCTAAAGCACCGATAAGCTCTTTGCTTTAGCAATTCCCTTTCTGTAGTCATTGCCATCCTTTCAGTAACAACAGATCAATTTTTCAGCAGCGTACAGGGATTAATTCACAGTTTTCCTTGGGAGAGAAAGGTGTTTTGAGTTCGGATGAAAGGAACAGACTTCTGTGAGAGGGATGGCATGAGCAGCAGTGTTTTGTTAATGAGGGCATTCTTACAGTGAGATATGCCTATGCTCCTCAGATATTTAATGATATCTTAGAGAAAAAAGTGAAGCTAGGCCATAAGCACATAAGTTTAGTGCCACTGACACTAGTAGTGCCACTGACACTAGTAGTACGATTTTGCTGGTCCTCAGTAAAAATAATGTACTTTCTAAAAGCCACTGTGGCTTTGAGAGCAGGACTGACTTTTAGGTTACCCTGGTGAGTTTTTATTTGGCTTTGGGGTTCCCATACCCACCCATGTGGTTTTTTTTCTTTTTAGAGTAAGAGATTATATTATCACTGGATTTATTTATAGGCTGGACAAAATGAGCCCTCTTGTTACACTGGGATTAACGCAGCTAATCTCTGCCTTGGCATCCTGGAGGACACAGAGGTCAGCTCCTGGGCATAGCTGGCAAAGCAGTGGATCAGCACTGCACACTGAGCTGTGAGCATGCAGTGGCTGCTGGGCTGGCTCATGTCCTGCCAGTGATTTCCAAGAGCCACGCTGCAGCTCCGTTGCCCTGTTCCACAGCCTGTTCCACCTCAAACCTCACACCAAATGATCTTTCTCTCTGGGACACCAGTGTATTCTGAGCAGGTTTTGTGTTATGGATAGGTCGAGGAAGTTCAGTAATAGAAACAATTTTGACAGCTTACTTAAAAAATACGGGCCTGCCCCCCTAAGCAGGTAACAGGGTAATTTTGAATGTGTGAATAGGCTCACTGACTTTGATTTAGTTCAGCAGAACAATGCTTTGATATTCCTAGAAGCTAAGTTAATTTCCAAAAAGGAAGAGTTGTGAGATTTCTTTCAGTGAAGATACGAAAGCCAAAGTAAACTTTGTTTTTCCTTTCTAAAATGAAGACTCTTCTTTGGTTCAGGCAGAGCAGGGATGCCTTGGTCTCCTGTCTCCTACATCTGGAATGTGTGTGGTAAAAGATCAGAAAGGTCTTTGCACTGCTTGAAAAACAAACAGTAAACAAGTTTTAATACCTTGAAAGTACCCACAAGCAAAGTTATTTTCAGGTTTATGTGAAACAGTGGATCGTCTGAAGAAAAATGCAGTGGCAACAGAAGCTCAGAAAGATGAATCCTCAGGTAAGGAGAGATCAGCTGCAAAAGGTGGAGGAAGTGGGGGATCATAATTCAGAGGCTGCACTGAAGCTGGGATGTCAGTGATCATTCGGGGGAGTGGGGGTTGATGGTCTATATCATGGTTTGCTTGTTAAAACTTCAGCTTTATGAGTCATGAAATCATAGGAGGTATTGAGCTTTCCTTATTAAAAAATAAAGAGCAATTAAGGTCAGCTTCTCCTTTTTATGATGGTGGAGTCAACACTGAACTTCCACTGCATGAAAACAGGAGAGACAACAAAAAAGTCCCAGCCATGTACTGTGTATGTCTCCACCACAGTATTGGAACGTTTGGCTTCTTCGTTGCTTTTATTGCCTGGGGTCTAAAATAGTGACATGTTTTTTCTTTTCTAATACTTGTGTAATGGCAGACCTCTGTGGTGTATAAATGATTCCACTTACTGTCTCTGTTCATCACATAACACACATCTTGAAGCTCCTGTCCCAGTCAGTGTCACAAAAGCGGACCTGGAGGGCTTTTTAGTGCAGCAGTGACTGTACTCTCAGTATCCAGACTGTGGGAGTCATTGCCGGTGTCAGAGGGTGTATCAGTGACTTAATTTCCTCACATATAAAATTAAGTAGGAATTAGCTACTCCACTGCAAAATACATTGAAGATTTATGGAGGAAAGGTCTAGCTGAGAACAGTGCTTAAAAAATGAAACACCAGATATTTCACATGTGCTTGGAGTTGGAAACGTGATGGTTTAATCCTCTTTAAACTGCTGAATAGTTCAAATGCCTGTACCTTGATTACTGTTTCTCAAGTATTTCTCTGCATACATCTCTCCCTACTTATAACTCTTTCCTCTGTACAATACATAAATTAGTTTTAAATCAATCCCCTGAGAATAAAACAACTTCCTGCAAAAAAGTTAAAAAATCCCTTACAGAAAGTAGTTATTAAGGCAAAATAGAAGTGGAGAACTTCCTTTGTGTGGGTGTTGTTTTGGAAATGTCTCTTGGTGCTTCTGGATAAACTCTTTCCCTTCTAATTACCCAAATTGAGTGTTAGAAACAAAAGGGGGAAAAAAATCTACTTTTATAGAAATATTTATGTATTAAAACTTTAAAAGAAATTGGTAATAGAGGCTCTCAAGTTCAGGAATTTCTACAGTAAATTTTTGTCATCTTATTTGGGTATGTGAGGGTTATTTTCTATTTCCTAATAATTCAGTCAGTGTGAACAAAGCACTGCCAGAGACTGGGTTTGCCCAATAAGCTCTTTTAATTTTCCCCTCTTATCTCTCCATTGTTGCATGTTTATTTTGCTTCTGGTCCCATGAGAGCCATGAGAAACATCACTTTACACATTGAAGTAGGCTATACAATCTCCCTATCTCAGAAAATACTGTGTCTTAGTTTTGTATTGCTGACCCTGATGGAGACTGGTTTAGGCATGGTTACTGAAACCACACAAAATTTTTATGATGAGCTAAAAGCTAAGAAAACCCCAGGAGACAACTGGTTTGGGTTTGGTTTTGCATTTTTTCTAGGATGAAGTCACATCCCAGCTCCACATCTCAGAGGCAGGAGTAGTAATGAAAGGCTTTTTTGCTTTGCTTAATTATATATACAAAATAGCAGAAAGAGCTTGGTATGTTGTGAAACATGTTGGCATGAAAAATATGTTGACGTGGGGGAATAAAGAACAAAAAGACTGAAGTCACTGGAGCAGAGGGATGGCACAAATCGGGCAGAAAGCGAGTGCATCCTCTGGAGGTTCCCCCAGCTCGGAAGGTCTGAGCAGCGCTGGATGCTTAGCGTTGACCTTGGGAACACAGACAAATTTTCATTCCTTTCAGTTTCTGTCAGCTAATTCTAAGCAGGGAAGAAACAAAGGGAGCTGTGGAAAGCAACTAATGCTGATTTCCTAAGTTGAAATGAAAACAAACTGAGGAGCCAGCTGGAGAAAATAGTCAAGGTGCAAATAGCTGACATCAGCTTTGGTGACACCCAGCGCAGCCCTCATTGACGCTGAGGTCAAGAGTCTTTTATTGCAACATGAGATTTGGTCACTTGTACCACAGCCAGCGTTGAGACCAAACAAAATACAAGTTCCTTGTTGAGATGGCAACCCTAGGCCGCTTCAAAACAGCAGGGGAAAGTGAGGAAAACACAAAGCAGATGTGTTTGTAAGAGTCCTTGGTAGAAATCTGAGAGGAAGGAATAGGAAAGAGGAGGCAACAGGCTTGGAATTGTTTGCATCTGACCTGGTAAATTGCTTTACATTTATAATAATCTGTTTCCTTTCTGGAACAGAACAGTCTCTTGTGTTTGTGCTGATGACCAGGACTCTGGCTTTGTTTGATAGGGTAACATGTTCCTTCTTGCTTTGTAAGAGCAGTCCTAGATCTGTATTGGGCCTCTTGCAGTTGAACTCTTCCCTGCCTTCCATTGTCCAGGTTCCTTGTTATTCCCAGTTTACCAGGAGTCCAGTTATTTCATTCTCTCTTAGAAACAAAGCCTGATCTCACCCTTTCTTTAACAACTAACTTTTGCAGTCCTAAAAATATCTAACAAGTTTCTTTTATAGAAATAAAGTGTGCTCTGTGCAGCTTCTGAAGGATGGCCACCATCCCAACTTACATAATGACTAAGTCTTAGAAAGTTGCTCTCTTCCTTGAAAAAGTTACACGTGACTAAAAAAGTTACATGTGACTAAAACACGTGGCCTTTCTCAGCAACACTTAAACCTTAATACACTGTTTATGAAGGGCCTGCTGATAGTACACAGAGATCTGGCTGGTGGCACAGTGTTCCCAGTCCTGAAAGCTAAACTTTGTCTGGGCTAAAATGCCCAAATTCCAGCACTAATACTACTCTACTGTTTCTACAACTGCTATTGAGATTAAAAGGACAAAAGGTGAAGGTCAAGCACAAGTGCGCAGCCTGCATAATATCTTAATTTGAGCAGCATACAAATTAGACTGTAGCATCCTTTGCTTAAGTACCTATGAGAGGTAAATACAGTACTTTATAGTGAAAAAAAAAATCCAAGCTTCATCAAAACCCTGCTGAGGCATTGGTACACCCCAGAATTACTTGTGAATTAGTAGTAAAAAGTTTTGGAAAAGCCACAGCCATTGAGGTTTGAGAAATAATTTTATTTCAAATCTTTTACCCTATTTGCCGAGATAGGTTTTACTGTTAAGAATTGTTCTGTAAAATGAGCAATGGCCTTTTTCCTCCCTGTGTATTTTTTGAGTCTTAGAGAACTGCAAAAATATCCCTGGTCATTAGTGCTTATGCTAAAAATACTTACTTCTTTATATAGTCTTACGAGCTTCAAGGGAGGGGGAAAAAATCCCTGGAACTGAGAGCTTGGGAAGAAAGAATGTCTTCTGGGTCACAAGTGAACAGTCCTTGTGCTGCTACCCATTAAACCACTGAAATGGTTTAACTACAGTGATTACAGATATCATTGCTGGCAGACTTCTGCCTTTAAAGGCTCACCTGTAAATCCAGATCTGTTGTTTGTAAATTGCTTGATATTGCAGACAGGTTATTTCTACTCACAGGCTGTTAGCTGAAAATATATTTCAAATGCTATGGAGCTGTGAACTCCAGTTTGTGTTTGGTTTGGTTAGAAAAATCACTAGGACTTCAGTGAGTTGTTTAGCCAGTGGCATTTGCATCCAGGCTAAGGAGAGGGAAGGATTTTGCCTGCCACCAGAATTGTTGAAGATACATGCCACAACAGCGGGAAAGACAGAGAAAAGGGAATTGCTGCAAGTTTATGCCAGATCTAAGTAGGAACAGGAATATTGTAATAACTGTTCATGATTTCGCAGTAGCCTTTCCTGAAATAGGCTGTCCATTATTCCACAATGCAAAAAGGCAAAGGCAGAGTTATTGCATGTCCTAATGACTGGCATCTCATGTTCTGCAGCCCAAGTGCATGCTATATAGGATAGAGGAGTCTTTGGCACAAGCTGGGAGTAACTTTCTGTCCTGGATAACAGAGATGATTATTAGGGGAAGAAGTATGTTGGAGCTGTATTAATTTCCTGCAGTGCAAAGGTTGTTAAGTTCGAGAAGTGTATCACTGTTTCTCAGTGTTTACTACTAGGAAGACAAGAATAATTTGTCTTTATTTACGGGAGAGAAAATTTAAACTAGGCAGTGGGAAACCCTTTCCTATAATTAGGGTAAGGAATCAATAGAAGAAAACCCATTAAACACATTGCCCCTGTCAAAAAGTTTGTGGAAGCTTTAAACTTCAGCGTTTTGTTGATTCTTTTTAAAGTCTAAACAGACAAGTGTCTGCTCAGAAAAGATTAAAGTTGAATTAGTAGGTACACACAGAGGAGCTCAGGAAGTTCACTGAACTCAGTGTTTTTATGCATTGAGGACAAGGAAACACCAACTCGGTGGAACTTAACGTGAAGAATCAATGGCTCCAGCCCACAATGTGCTGGCTGCTTTAATTTACTCTCCTGTTCATCCATGCTTGGTTGTAGTGGGCCTTCAAATGTTGACTGCACTGAGGGAATCATTCCAGTTCTTATTGCAAAGTCAATAAAGTGCTGTAGGTTAGCTTACAGAACACATGAAAACTGCATTCAGTGATGGAAGGAAAAACTGCTCGTGTGGCAGTAGGGCTTGCATGGGACCATAAATCTGGATTTGTGACAGGATACGTTCGGAAGAAGGGACTGTGAGCTAAACCCAGCAAAAGTGTAAAATGTTTTTCAAGTTCACTTTTTAAGTTGGCTAGGAAACTGAAAGATGATTGAAACAATCTGACAAGCTTTCAAGACATACATTCTTTTCAGAGCATGCATTGGCTTTCCAATGCCAGTAAAATTGTGTAATCAGTTTAAAAAAAAAATCCTTTCTGCATTTTTTCCTTGTTTTTTTTCTCAGTTCCCAATTGCAATAACAATTTCTTTGCAGGATCCTGGCCCATCACTTCCTTCTAACCTTTGATTCGTCTCTAGGAAATGCCTACACCTAGTCATTACTGTTCAAACGAAGTGTCACAAATAATAGTAATGCTTTTAGTCTTTACAAAGGGTGATGAATTCAGACTTGCAGTGTCCTTGAGAGGAGATGAGTAAAAGCAATCCAACGAGCCATGAACAAAACCTGGGCACTGCCCATGTAAACACGGTTCTGACAAGAGCAGAAAGAACCAAAAGGCACAGTATTTGAGAACTTGAGACTGCAACCACAAGAGCCTGGCTTTCAATCATTCATGAGTGACTCCTGCACCCATCTAGGCTCCCCTCTAGGCACCTGTGATGGTACACAAGTGCACCATCACAGGGGCATCTGTACAGAGAGGAGATCAGGAGATAAATGATGGAAGCCTGGGACAGCTTACTGTCCTGTGGGAGCAAGGGGAAACTCTTGACTTGTGCTTGCTCTTTCCTTCTGAGGTTAGGTACAGCCCAGGTACTCACTGTGCCAGCCCAGGTTTGACAGTAGTGTCTGGCAGTGATGGAAACGTGTTACACCTCAGCTGATACCTCAGACGTTTGCCACTGCCTGGAGTGATTGGATTCCAGGGGCTCGCATTCACTCCAGTGTAGCGGGACCGGTTCAGATGTGACCTTAATTAAATCACTGCGGTGTGCACGCTGCTCAAGCAGTTTCTGAACTGATTTAATTAAATCAATCAAGGCAGAGTCTGTATTCAAACTCTTGCTCAAGTACTTCATCTGTGATCAAAGAGATCATTTCTTTCTCTTCCCTGAGAGCTCTGGGTATATGCGAAGTGTTTATTTGTTGCTATCCTGCCCTTTATCAAACTCAAATGTTTAGAAAATCTGCCAAGTGCCATATCCAAATCTAAGGCAGCCTTATCCATAGCTACTATCTGTTACCATTGCTGTATGATACCCCAGGAAAAGCCTGTGTGAGGAAATTTAGTAAAGATTGGACTGGGCAGTGTTGATAAGGCCATGACCCTGATATTGGTATATAAAACAAAGAATAAGATTAAATTATTTATTTAGTACGCTCTGTATTCAAGAAATAAGGTAGCTAATTAAATCCAAAAGCGGACAGTTTAACCTGCTTCTGGAAAAGGATATAACTATACAACAGCAGATAGACATGAATATACATAGAAACAATGTTATGTATGTATGTAACAGTGGACTAACCCGTAGAACCCTTTGCCACTAAGGTTATGGAGATTGATAGCTCAGATACATGCTAGAGAGCCGTCTATTTTGATAACAAGAAGACTCACAATTACCTCAAACAGCTTGATTAATTATTCAGTCATTAATGTGCACTATTAACTTTAGTGCTTTATTCCAGGTGATAGCAAAAGTGTTTCCATTATTTCTGTATCTATTGTTTACTTTCTCCGTTTTAGCGTCTGGTGTGGTTCACTTTCAAAGTCGGGATGAGTCAGTGTCAGTTACCAAACTAATGCTTCAAATAGCAATATATCCTAATATCACTGTATAAATATCCTGATTTACCTAAATAGCTCATCTGTCTGCAGAACACATGTCTGCCTGTGCTGGAATTTTTAAGCAATGTTAAGATGTAAACATTTTTTTTTTTTAAATAGTCCATTTATTTAAAAGGAAAACCTGTTGGGGGAATTTATCTTCTCTCAAGGGAAATGGTGTTACTGTTTTCTTAGCTTTCTCATGTTTGATACAGTTTGAGAAATGAGAAAAATTGTCCCAGTTGTGCTTCATTTGGTTTGAATTCATTGATTCAGTAAGTGTCATTTCCAGAAGCCTTTTCAAGCCCCACTGTCATTATGAAGCCAGAAAGTTTTCAGTTAATCACTCTGGAGTTATCTGGAAATAAAAAACCTTGGCTGTGACCTAGGGAAGCAGAGCCCTCCTGCATTTCCTCTTGCTTGTTTCTGTCACCAAGGGGTGCTTACTGACAGTCGCATCTAGGCTTAAATATATCCTTTTGTGATATATATGCAGCGTGGAATATATAATTCCTTAGATAAGGTACCAAAATCCCTAGCTGGGCTTCTGCCAGCCTCAACTGCTTCTGAGAAGATTCTGATTCCATATGTGAACACTACGCTTTATACATGAGATGCTTTAAGCCCTGAAGAATACAGAGCCTGAGTGGTCTTAGCATAGGTTTGCCACTGAAGGCACCAATGCCTGCCACGTTATGAGGCACTTCTTTAAACAACTATGTGGCTGAAGTCACAGCTTCATGCTATGACGTCTGAGTAATCTACAAAAACGGGATCCAGGTCTTTATTCTTGCAGAACCTGTTTATGAAGCCTAAATGACTAAAGTGGGATGTTTCCTACATTTTAGGTATTCATACAGAGATTTGCAAGTTGCCTCTTTTTGCAGAGGGGAAGAAGTAAATTCTTTTTTTTTAGTGCTATGTAACTGCTCTGTAATGGAAAAGTAGGTGTGAGGAGCTAAGTTGCCATTTGTGCAATGATACTAACTGAGCTCTTTGAGAAAGGGGAGAACAAGTCATGAACGCAAATATTTCCATATCCATGGGAACACCTGTGCATGCTCAGGGCAGAAGTCACTAGCAGCATACACTAAAACCGCAGCATGACAGAAAACAATTGAGGCCAGCTAACTGCAGCACAGCTTTTCTTTTTCTCTGCAACTGTGTGAGGTTCAGAGCTACATTCTATTATCAAATGAAATAATTGCTAATCTGAAATGAGGCTTAAGTTGCCCAACTTGGCTCCAAATATGTCCAATAAATGTGGTTTGGCGAGTCAGAAACTCTGTCGCTGCTCACCACTGACAGGAGCCCAAGAGATACAAGGAGTGCCACCCTGATAAACATCCGCCACACTAACCCTGATCTGATGGGAGCATGAATCTTGTGTGGAGCTGGGCTCCGCAGTTCTTCCCCGAACGTGCTTTGTCTCTGGAAAAATGCATGTGCGGCATCATTAAAAGTAGGATACAAACTTGCCTGTCATTGATGAAGTAGATAAAGAACGGCTTGATGCTCTTTGAAGTGCAGAACACACAGCATATCTAAGAGTGTAGAATAAATTGCCCAGTATATTCTAAAGGAGAAACAATATGTCACGTTATCATAGACTCACTAATGCACAAAAGAACAGGCTTAAGGTGGCAGACTCAACTTGGCGTTATCATTTCTTAGGCTTTCCCTCTCCAAGTGGCAAATATAATTATATTATTTTTGCAGGACCCAGTGGGAATTTCACTGTTTGACTATTGTAATTCCCAGAGAAAATATCCGTAATGAGTCAATTTTTTGGCTTTTCAGGAGATGTCGAGCTTGAGCCATCCTTACCCTGAAACTCCATGACCTTTATCCTATCACTTACCTCAACAATAGCTTGTCTAAGTGTCTGCTTTTAATTGATAGAAAGTTAAAAGAAGGTTTCAAGGCTGCATAAGGCAGGCAAATGTGCAACATTATTTTAAGACAGAAATTACTACTTGACCTCCTGTGAACCATTTCTACTTTGAACAAAGAAGACTGATGTCTCTGGTGTCTCTCTCCACCAGCATCAACGCACAAGCTCGCTTCTGTTAAGCTGTTTTTTGTTTCCATGACTGCTAGCCTAGTAACAAGCAAAGCTCCCTTTGCCCAGCCAGGCTTACAATGATTAAACCAGACAGCGCATCTCAAACGTCTTCTCTTCTTCCACTGATTGCTCCAGTGGAGAATTAAGCCATGTTCACAAATATAATTCCAGGGGTTTTTTCTATCCTCATACACCATGTTAGGCAACTACAGAAAAAAAAGGCACAAACAATAAAACAAAAGTACAAAGAACAGCTTAATACTACAGTAAGCAATTTAAACAGCTGTCTTGGTTTATCCAAGACATAACACAGTGTTTTCTTTATTCCCCAGCAGGCATCTCTTCCAAAAAGAAAAGTCAACCTTTGTTAGTGCTTACCAATTGGGCAGAGCTGGATAAAGTTGGAAAATATTTCTTCATTTGTTTCCCATTTAAATTATAAGGCTTTATTTGCCTTTTATGCTACTGTGAGGTTTCTGTTTATATAAATTTATGCTTTCAATTTGCAGACATAAATTTTGTGCAGACACTAAATATATGGAGACTCAGTCTACTGTTTGCAGATTGAAGGATTCTTAGTATCTTCAGAAACAGTTTTTCTCCACAACGCACATGGCAAAGAAAATATCAGACATCCCTAAACATTGAGGTTGAAAAAATTAGGTGCTCTTTCTTGTTATTCCCCAAATATAGGAAGTACAAAGTGCTCAGGTTTCCACAAATATTACATTAGCTCTAAGTCATTCACATAGGAGGAGTTCCTTTACAACCTAACTGTAATGAAATTATTTAAATCCATGCTGTGCCGTAGACCAGCATGAGGCTGTAGAGTACAGCTGTGGATGTTTGCACCAGCAGTGTATCTGCCTGGTTATTTCCAAATTTGATATTAACATACGAATCCTGCTTCCAGTTGTGACTCTTGAGGCACATCTTTCTGCCTGACTTGTCAGTGAACTCCATCTGGGAAAGCAGTACTAGAGTTGCACTTCTGAGACACTGCCTGCTGATGCAAGCCTGAACATGATTCCCTTGGTCCAGCTTGGGTGGAGAGGGAGCAACAACATTGCAAAAAACGCCCGCAGATAATTCTTCTCATACGTTGATTTTCATGTAGCACCCTTTTTTGTAAAGAGGTTAATGGCACAGCAATAGCAGGTTTCAGCCTAACCGTCCACCCTGTGTCCAGCCTCTGCCCAAGTCACTCTGGCCCAGTCGCCTGTGAAAGACCCCCCTGCACTGAACAAGCATGCTTTCAGTAGGGCACATAAAAAGGGACAGAGTGAGTGACTGGCTCATGCCCTGTACAGATGGGATACTCCAGCAGGACACAATGCAGGCTGGGAGGAGACAGAAGACCAAATGTCTCTCCTTCAGTCTGTAACTCCCAGAGAGTTGTGTTGCCCCACTAATTTGTGGTGCCTCTGTTGCTTTAGAAGCTTTCTGTGAGGAAGGCAGTGTGTATGCTACACCACAAGATCCCAGAAATTATTAAGAAGTGGGTTTAGTTAGCCATCACAGATCTCTCTAAATAGATGCTTCACAAAATAACCAGATTTCAAAGGCTTGAAAACAAGTGTGTACAAAGTTGTTGTTCATTCCCAAAGAGATGCACCAAACCGTTCTCTGTACTTGGAAGTCCTTTCTAGAACTAGGTTCTTTCCATACTGCCTTTTCATCAAAACACATTTGGTATATTTTAAGTGGTGTGTTTTAATGTTTGTGTCTCTTGATCCTCATCTACCTCAGAACCAGCAAGAGTATTAGTGTTCCACATGAGACAGCATCATGGAATGTTTTATATGCTGTGACAAGCAATCTCTTCTGTAATATTTTGGTCCAACATTTCCTGGGCTATTTCATCTCAGCTTTTTTAAAATGGAGTGTCCTGTAAAAGGAAACTGCATTTGAGGGAAAGCAATAAATGCTTCATTCAGTGTGCTTGGCCAAAATAGCTCACAGAATCTTGGAATGAAAAGACCCTTGTCCATAACAACACAGACACAATTACAAGCACAGACAGGATGGTTTTGCCTAGAAGAGAAAAATGCCCTGTATCATTGAGGAGGAGGGTGAAATCTCTCAATGGTAGGGCAAGCAGTATGGTAATAATTAGGACACTTAAAATGGGGAGTGGGGAAGAGATGGGAGGTCAGAAGTGCATAAAGGCAACAGCAAAGTGAACCTCCCATCTTCCTGAGGAAACCACTTCCTCTTGCTCTCTTCCTGTCTCCCTTTAAGAGAATATTTAGGATAACTCATCACAGAAGCATTCCAAGGAAAAAACCCATCAATTATCACGATCTCCTCCACTGTTCTTTCTCAGCTATACCTCCTTGAATAACTTTTGATTCAACCCTTTCCCAGATCATCCTTCTCTTTAGTTGTTCACATGTTACTGCTCTTCCTTAGCTCTCATATATTTTGCACTTTACCTTCTGCTTTCACCCCTTTACCTTGACTCTCCCTTTTGCTTCTCTGGTCTTAATCTGCACTTCCCCTTTAACTCCTTGTGACTTCTCTCTCCCGAGGGATTAATTTTGCAGATAGCTGGAGCAGAAGCAAACTGAGGTGCACCTTAGAAGCCAAAGCCACAGGATTTGGACAGTGATTTCCAAGGTATCAAATCCAACAGCAGTGCTAAGAGGGATTCTACAAAGACTTTGTCTGGTAAGAGGAATCAGTCTAGCATGGTGCCTTTTTGTATTTGCCATTGACTCCCCAAGCCAGTTAAAATTATCCCACAAGGTTCCAATCAGCATGAACACCTTGTTGCAGAACTGCAGCAGCACTGCAGACCTCACAAAGGGAGCTTGGCTGAGGCTCAACACTTCATCACATTCACTTTTTGCTTCCCTGAAAGTAACTCAGAATTTGGTCTCATCAAGGACCAGCAGTCATGACTAAAACAAACATTCTGATAAGGAAGTTACCAAAAAAAGTGAGTCTTTTGCTAGGTTTATAAATGCAGAGTAGCCGTCAAATGCAGGGAATGCTGCTCTGCACGTCTACATTGCGGTAACTGTTCCTGAAAGGATCTTTCATATGTCACAGTGTTTCTGTTCCTTCAGGGAGTGCTCTCAGTTCCTCCCTTGATCACAAATTCTCTGACAGGATTGCATTCGGAAAGAAATTGTTATTTGCAGGCTCTTTTCAGGCCATGCTCTTTTCATGCTCATAAGCACTAGGCTTCTGTTCTGTGAAAAACACTGGCCACAGAGGCAAGACTTACATATTCACCCACTTTCTACACAGGAAATTTAAGGTAGAAAAGCGCAGAGTGTAGTGAACTGTGCATGGGACTCACAGTGAGGAGGTGCAGATACGTGCTCTTCCTGCTGCTGTGGTGACGTGAGGCTGACAGGTCAGTGATCTGCTGCCTACATGTAAAAAAGATATTTCATGCGTCAGTTTACTTCACCACCATGAGATCTGCAAATATAGAGAAGGGTCGTGTGGTTTTAGTAGGAGAAATAATCTCCCATCTCTTGCCATGGGAACAGAATCTCTGAAGACAGTTTGGTCTCGTAGTCCTCTGCTTTTTGGGAGCAGTAGGATGTGATTTGTTCCAAGGCAAAGTGTTTTCTGAAGAGGCTGTTGCATGCTTTCCAGATGGGCTTTGCATTATCTCTCCATACAGTTAGGGTACACTTAGACAGCTCTGCCAGCAACAGGAAGTTGCTGATGTGCTCACTCGCATGTTTTAAAATGCCTTAAGGTGAGCTGCCAGATTTTCAAACAGAGGTTTTTCTGTTTAACATGCCAGATATTTCTTAAAGAAAACATACTCTATTTTCTCTTGTCTGTGATACCACTCGCTTGCCCTTTTGGCACAGAAGTGATATTCTAGTCACATTGCAGAGTAAGAGAAAACAGTTTTTGCTTTTTTCCCCTGGAAGGGGTACCAAGTAAAACAAATAAACAGCTGCTTAAACTACATCCTCACTTTATATAAAAAATTTTTGTCTGTTGATATTGCTGTCAGCTTTCAAATAATAATTATATGTAGCAATGCCAGCAGCACTCACTGACCTTGTTTTCAAATGGAAGGTTGTTGTGGTACATGCCAACATGATGTCTTACACCACTGTCTAGACATGGCCAAAATTACTCTCAGCCTATATTGACACTGTAATGGGAACAGAGGTAAGTCCATAATACTGTTTTGCGCTCAACACAGTGCAAAGGAATTTCTTTAACCTGAACTCAAAATGAGCCCAGAACAATAGAAGCATATTACCATCTTGGCTTACTAATACAAAGGAGAATTATTTTTGCCTTCACATGTCAAAATGAAAAATGTGCTGCTTAGTTATTATTTTCATACTCTAAATAAAAAAATTTGTTCAAGAGTGGAAAAAGACCCACAGTTTCTTCCTGCTGGAGATGAGCAAAACTGTTATCCACTGGAAAGCATCGCTGATTTTTTACTGGTTGGGCTTTGTGTTATGTCAGTTCCCATCTGCTCAACAAAGCAACCATGCTGAAATGGTGCTATGGCCATACAGGCCAGGCCTTAGCACAGGTTACAGCACCTCAGAACAAACTATAAACATGGCTCAGGTTCCTTCAAGGCACACAAACAAGGAAGATTTCTATGTGCTTCTCTGTTCAAATACGTCATACAGCTTTCTCACCAGAGTTCACCCATATTGCTTAACTCTAGCCAGAAAATTGACATAAACACCCAAAAAGTCAAGCGTTCCTTTAAGACTGTTCATTAACATTTGATATATTTAACATTTGACATATTTGAACTAAAAATTTGGTTATGTGTTAATTTGTCTTAAACTGCATTGGGTTTTTTTCCTTTCCTCTGGTACTCGGTTTATTACTGTGTGTATGTGAATACCTGCGTGTGTATAAATACACAGGGGAAAGTTACATTTCTTACATAACAAGGTGACCACCAAAGCTGAAACTAACCCATACTGCAGATCAGACAGCATCAGGTGCTCAGGCTCAGCTGTAAATCTGCAAGCAGCCTGTGCTGCACTCCCATCAGTGAGACACAGCCCTGCCTCTCTGCTGCTTATTCACTGGGTGACACTGGAAAAGATCCCTGTCTGACTGCCTCTGTGTCAAATGAAAGCGATGCGTGTCCCTGGAGTCCCATTTGCTGACTGCAGTGGGAGTTGTGCTTGACAACGAGTTGAATGAGTATAGGTTCCATTCCTGTATCAGCCTGTATTAGATGACTTGTATTTCACAGGTGTTATTCTGAGTCATCAGCTCTCAAAACAGCTCTTTTGAAACCTTGGAGTTTCCCTTTAAGATCTGATGAGATCTGTGTCATTCAGCAGCTCATTTTACTTCCTCAGCATTTTCTCACTTCCGCATTGTATGTCCTGGCAGCCATGATCAGATTGTTTCAAAATAGCCCTTCTGAACACAGGAAAGTTTTTAGCACCCGGGCTGATCTCACACCAGCAGTGAGCCAGCAAAACATTGCTAACTCAATAGCTGCTCTGCGTTGCTACTGGGGCAGAAGGGGGGGAAAGCTGAGCCAAGCTCATTTGCAAAAAGTACAGAGCAACACGCTGCAAATTATTGACTTTTGTTGCTTTTTAAGACAAGAAATCCTGCCATCAAGGAAATGGAATTGCATTAGCCAAACTGTGTCAGTGTCACCACTGGAAATGTAGAGAGGCTCCCAGTGACCACGGCATTACACCTGCAGTGTAGGGAGCATACATCTTGAAAAACCCAAGCCAATCTAAAAAAGCTTTCCAAGGGATGCTAGGGTTTTGTTTTTCCCTGTGCCCCCTCTCACCCAGTGAAGTAGTAGATGTTTCTCTGTCATACAAAACTGCTGTTTCACTTCTGCTGGAGCATACAGTGCAGGAGCTAAGTTATTTCCTTCTACAGTTCTGCTCTCAATTTCAGAGGAGTTGTGCCTGCTTTACACCAGTCCAAACGAGAAGAGAATCAGACATTCCATCTTCAGGGCTTTTGTTTCAAAGATAAATGACTGTGTTTTGCAGCTTTCCCCATGGCTTATTCCAGAGATCTGCTGCCAATTCAGACTGGCTCAGTGTCAAGACTTGACACACAGCAAAAACAGTTGAAAAATAGCAACGCTCCATCTGATCGGCTAATTTGGAAGTTCTGTGTGCTCAGAGCTGTAACACTTGGAAAGGCAGCAGAGCCACAAAACTTTCAGAGAACCCTTTGTGCTAACACAAATGTGCAGTGCAAAAGTTTGCTCTGGGAGTTTTGGACAGGAAGCAGATGACTCGAAAACCTTAAACACTGAAGGAAAGGGGAGGGAGAACAGAAACAGCTCCTTCATATAGAACACATGCAAACGTAAATGGGGGGCCAAGCAGGACACATCAATGTGTCATGTTTGGACGGAAGATAAACTGACGGTCAGCTAGAGCAGTGCTGCAAAGACCAACTGATGACATGCAATTATAGTGTCTTTTGTGAAGAATGGTCTTGTTCCAGAGTTCGATCCCCTGCAAGGATTCACAGTTGTTTTATAACTTTTCACAAGAAGAAAAACCTTTACTTTGTGCCTTAGCTTAAAAGACACTGAAAGAAATAGGACCAGATTTATTTCCTCTGAGGCTTTTCTAGTGACCTGTCAGAAAGTAACATCTCCATAAAAGCTTAATACATTTCACCTACATCAGTGATCAGGTCCACACTGCTGAAAATAAAACTGTTGAAATGAACCAGACACCATTTCCACGGGGAATTTTATTTTACATCAAGTCCAGAGTGGGCAATCAGATTCACATCTTTAAGCAGTTTGACATGGTGTACTGTTTTGGAAACAAGTTTTAGGTTAGAGCAACTACTTTATCAGAAACAAATCCTAGAACTACAACATGTGGGAGGCAAAAGAGGTCAGTCCCAGTCAAAAACACATGAGCTGTTCATGTCATGTTGGAATGTGCACAACTCGTTAAAAAACTGTTTAGGCCACAACTTTAGCTTCAGTCTAACACCTGCTTCCAAACAAAATAATTTCCTAAGTTCTCTCTGCAGCTTTGAGTGGAAGATTTACCTGCAGAGTGAGTCCATATATGAAGTTATGTTTGTTGCTGTGGGTGTTCAGAACTACTGAATAATCAAAAGGACAGTCTCCTGCTTCCCTCCTGCTCTTGAAGCTGCAGTGCAAACACAGTAACAGGACTGAGACTTTTTTCATCTCCCATTGTCAAGGCATGGCTTGCGGTGCTGTTACTCACAGCATGCAGAATATTATTGCACTGCCATCTCACCTGTGAGAGATGCTAATTAATTCAGAAAGATTTTTTTTTTCTGTTCAGGATGTGTGTGAGCAAACCTAGCTGAAATGTCAGCTCCCACATTTCAAACCTGACAGTTAAAAAAAAAAAAAAAGAAAATTTCCTGTTTGTCAGCTGCTGGGGTTTGCTGGAGGGAGACACGCTGGGAACTGCTCAACACTGATTCCTCACTGGGGGGGGGGGTCCCCCCTTTTTTTAAAATCAGTATCTTTTAAGACTAGGACTGCATCTCAATCTTCTAACATAACTGCCTGACTAAAATAGGCTTTTTGAGAAACTATTCAGTAAAGCACAGTGTGAAACTCCCACTGTGGATAATGAACATGATAGGCATTTGACCACCCCAGCTGCCCGTCAGCATGGAAATGGCATCAAAATCCTGCTCTTCAAGGGACATCTGGAAGCAACTGTGGGAAAGCGAGGAGCAATGTCACAGAGCAGTAACTCAGCTCTGAGCCCAGCCAAGTAATTTAGGATGCTCAAGTGTTCCCAAGGGATGGGCAGCATTTTCTGCATTCATGGCTGTAGTAGAGCAGAAATGTTACAACTAACAGATGGTTAAATTTACCATACTCTGGTGACTTCTTCAGAAACTGTTATGTAAGTACTTCAGGAGCGACCTCGTTTCACTACAGGCTGACTGGCATGGGGGCTTTACTTCACCAGTCACATAAGATCTTCTTCCTCGTTGACTGTCTGCTGGGAGAGAGAAACTCATTTTGAGAGAAGCCTGAGACATTGGCTAAGAAAAACTCCAAGGATTCTGTGAAATGCTGAACCCATTACTCAGCAACCATGAAAGCAAACTGGTCTCAGATCCAGCAGCTGAGAAATGCTGCAAAGTGACATCTTCTCATTTAGTTTGGGCAGTCATACAGTGGTTTTGTTTTAAGTTCAGGAGGAGTGATGATACTAGTATTAGAGTCCAGTAAGGAGTGCTAAAACATCTGCACTAAGGCACATCCCTAGAGAAGGAAGAGCAGGCTGGTCTGCTCTGCTGTACCGCAGTATAACAACCCACCTTTAAAGGAGAGTTCATACCTCCATTGCACAACAGCATTTCCAGTTAGTACTTTTTCCTACCCCTAAAATATTGCCATAAGGTTTGGTTGGGATATGAATAGCTAAGAGAGCCGCAATTCTCCAAACAGTTGTTTTCCTGCTGCTGCACCTCAGGAGAATCCTCATGGGCTGGAGTCTGTAGGCACGTGAGGGTCAGCCAGCACAGCACTGCCTGGAAAGCAGCAGCTGCAATGACTCATATCCTGGGAGCTCCATAGAGAGGGTACAGATAAGTGAGGACAGAGCAGCATTCGCTTTCCAGCCTGGCCTTGGCTGTCTTGTGTTCTAAACAAGCAAAAGAAAAGGTATCTGGGAAAATATTTTAATGGTTGTTCAAAAACTGCTAGAAACTCTAGTTATTAATAATTCACTGTCCAGATGGAAAAATGTATTTTGCAAGTTTCCAGAGAGGTATTTTCCTACCCCAGTGCTGTCAAATATTTCCTCAGAAATCTGGTGATACTGTTAATGGGGAAAAAGAAGATTAGAGATCATGCCTCTAAAACCTGATAGATATCATGCATCTAACACCTGACACTGGCCAGGAGGGCTTCTTGTACTGCAGAAGAATAGAACTGAATTTAATTGTGACTTGAAAGCACCAATAGAAGGTCCAAGAGGTTTGAAGTAACCCTTCCATTCCATTCCGCATCCACAGGAGTTGGTGTTTGAGCTGTGTACTGCACTTCCAGATGAGGTGTGGACAAAGAGGATGTCAGTGACAACCACCAGATGTCTGGAAAACATATGGCTTGTGAGTAAATATTAAGTGAAAGGAGTGGTTTAGCCCAGAAAAGAGAAGAGTCGGTGCGTAGCCTATTACTGATAAAAATAGCAAATGAGAAGGGGACAATTCGTGCAGCCATGTTCCCTTTAATCAGGGCAGATAAAGGGGTACCTAAATTATACCAAATGAAATTTAGGTTAAACATCATGGACAAATTTTGTAGCTGCAAGGATAATTAGGCATTGAATGAATGGCCTGGGGAGATGGTGATGGTTTTAGCACAGTGAGGTTTTCAGAACAGACTGGACAAACAGGTGTAGTTAATCCTGCTCTGGGGTAGGAGAAGAAACAGGATGAGCTTCTGAGATTCTCTTGGGACTTACCTTGTAGTCTAGAGAAAACACTGAAAATGGTGAGCAGCTTCAATTCCTCCTTTCTTCTACCAGTGAATGTGAGGGTGCAAGTATGTTTTGAGAAAACAGTGCTAGGCCAGCCCCATACTTCCCCTTTATCTGGCCAGTCCAACCTCTCACTCCTTCCTCCTTTACCTTAGCTCAAGAGCAAGCATATTAGTTTTAGGTTATTTTGCATTGTCCAGGCAGTCCGTTTTCCCAGTGCTCTCCCACTCCTTCCCTGCAGATTTAATCACTTAGTCACCACCCCACCTATCCTGCAAGCAGCAGCTACTGTTGCAGGGTCTGACAGGTTACATATCCTGTGCAATCATTGATAACTTGCTTGGGTGTGCAGTTTACTGCCTCTGTGCGAGACTGGAACAAAGCCTCATGTGCCTTACCTTTGAACTATTGTCTGTCCACTGGTACTAGTTCACATAATAAAGGTGCAGTCTGCTTCACGTCGTGTGGCTCAGGCAGAGCCTAGACCAGCAACGCTACCAGGCCTACTCCTGTCTGGATCAACCAGGTCAAGTGCACACAGCATTTTGCAAGGGCTGAAAACCAGGCTTGCGTCCTGGCTCTGCTGACAGAGCCTTGCCCAAGGGTAGCTTCCTCCTTGCTAAGTGAGTATTGCTGAGAGTCTGTTGGTCGTTTCCAGTGTTTCTGTTCCTGCCGTAGAAGTTGCCCCTGTTCAGCGTTCTGTGGTCTGGCTGTGTCCAGTGCCTGGTGACAGCCTTAGGGACAGCTGCTACCAACACAGGGGGAAGCACACAGAAAGAAATGGGTGCATTTTCCAACAGCTGCTTTCCAAAACAGCCTTCTGGAGCTTAGTGTACAGCGAGCACTTTGTACCCAGTTAAAGACAGTCCTGCAGCCAAATTGCCTGACAAAACTGAAGTCATCCCATCTTCATGTAGGCCAACTGTTCCATAACAGCTGATGCTGCAGCAAAACCCCTTCCCTCCAACTGGTAACAGACCCCCCCATTAGCAGTGCAAGGTGTAGCACTGCCGCTCAGCTCCTGGGCCTGTATGATCAAGGCCTTCGCACCCATTTCAGGATGGGAAGCTAACCAGTTACAGCTATCTCCTCTGCTCACCAAGGTACAGATATCCAGGTTAGCCATGATTCCTTACTGACATGGCTTTTCTGTTCATGCCTCGATCCACACGGTGAGGATTATGGTAACTTCTAGCTAAAGCTCGTGCCAGTTCTGCCTGGCTCTGCCCCCACAAAATTTGGGAGTTTGGCTTGAAGCTAGTTTTGGTGGTGGACTATCAGTGATGAAGCATTTAAATAGCCCAGTCCCCCAGGGTAGTTGTGTTTCCTGTAGCCTCTTGCTTTTCATGTTGTTTCTCCTGAAGGTCCCATGTCCAGGAGCACCAATCCTCCAGGAATATCTGTTTAAGTTGTCCCTGTAATCAGGTGTATAATAGTGTATAGTCTTTTAAGGCAGACACCACACTGCACATGCAAAGAAAGCACTTGCATTTACAATGTGAAGCCTGCAAGACAAGTTTTCTTTCAACCTACCACCTGATAAGTAGCTTTAGCACGGCTGTCAGAATTCCCTGAAGCAAAGGCTATAAAGAAGTAGGATTTGGCAAGAGCTGCTGTCATCTGCAAGACTGCCTCTTTGATCCTCCTTACACTTGTGTAATCAAGCCAGGATCTCTGCAAAACAGAACAACAGAGCTTCTGCAAAAAGGAGATCTCCCTCTCACTTCCTTTTTAACTCTAATGGAATTTTTGCTTGGTGGCTTTTATTTTTATACAGTAAAAATCCCCTGCACCTCCCTCTCCACAGTCTCTACCTCTGTATGGCAGCATTTCTTTCTAAGTTCATGGGACCCCTGCCTCAAGGAAGCAGTGCTGACACTGCTCTGCAGGTGAGGAGCCCCTGATCAGTCAGGAATCCAAGGAACTGAGTACTTCCTATGTGCTGCTTTATTTGGGGGGCTCTGCACAGTCTCAGCTCGTCACTGTGTGTTTGCCCAGCACATTGCCTAGAAATACTCCCCTCCAGCAAAGCAGAGCTGAGTAACCCAGGCTGCTCCCTGGCTTTAGGGGCTGCAGAAGCTGTCTCCTGGATGCCAGAAAATGAAGAGTGGAGGTGACCTGTGAGATGTGATCTCCAATGTGCACACCCAGCCCAGGCAGTGGGTACTCCACGTCATGTTACAGGTATTTTCTTGATTCCTCACTATATTTTCAGTATTGTATTATGTTGCACGAGAACTGAAAAGTAATTATAGAAGTCTAGTAGGAAACGTCATCCTGAAAAGTCACGCCTTGCCAAGATCTGACTTGGCTATGCCAGAAGCTGTGGCAAAACTCCAAGTGGTCTCTTCCAGGGGTGGCATTCATGTCCTGCCAGTATCAATCTTTCAGGGTACAGTCATTGAAGATACTGGTCAGACAACATTAATAAAATTCAGCTGTTTTCTCCCTCTGGTATTCTTCTGAGCCCTGAAGGTAAGCATTAGCTACATTTCTGAACCTTTTTGCCATGTTCTTTTTAACCCAGTAACTATGATTTTCCTATTGGTGTATTAACACAGAAAGTTAGTTGTGAGAAAAGAAACAAGCACTGGAGGTTTAAAGCATTTGAAGTCAAAGTCCCCTTTAATTTATGTAATAAAAACCTCTATGTACCTCATTAAAGTACATCCAATACATTAATAATTCAGTATTCACTGAAATATGTCAAGATTAACAGTGTAAAAGTACAGGTGGAATACAGAGTCAAACAGAAATGACTGTTTTACTTGAGACCCTTTGTACATCACAGATGAAAGCTGAGAGAGATAAAAATATATGTACAACTAGCATGTGAGCTTTCACTTCCAATTATGATCAAACTACCAGAACCTTTTGCTACTTATGCTTCACTAGAGTGTTTCTGTTTTTGAAAGGAACAAACCATGTCCAAGCTACTGAACTATACTTCTCTAGAGAGCATGAAATCAGAGCTTCCTGACATGTGCCTTTACAGTCAACATCCACCACATAATTAGCACTTGCTTTGAGGACATATGTTTTTAAGTGGGAGCATCTTTGGAACCTTTGAATAGGTATTTTTAGAATCAAAACCAAACTGACTTTGGACACTCAGAACACTGTCTTTATTCTGTGTTGGTATAGCAGCCAGTACAACAGGTCTTGGTTCACCAGAGCTCCTGTAAACTGACACAGTGTTTGTCTTTAAAAAAATATGCAACTCCCCCAGTGTCATCTGCTAGTGTGGGAATTATGTCCTTCAGAGGATCTTGCATTTTGCACAGCTCTGGAACCCTATCTTTTACCAGTACTTTAAATAAAAGCTGCCATTAAGAAAAGACACAGTGTTAGGCTCCCTTTCCCTTGAGGCCTGCAACACAGCTCAGTGTTCCTATGCAGCAGTTGCTAGAATGTTCTTGAACAGAGTTGGAAAGTGAGAGCAAGTACAGTGTTCATTGTAAACATGGCGTGAATTCAGTGACCCAAGGCAGCGGGCCAGGTCCAGAAGTTATCAGTTTGCATTTGACCTTAAATATTTGGCTTCCAGGAGTATCTGTATTTAACAGGTTTGTCCCTGACTCATGTATCTTATTCTTGTATAGTCATTTATACCAGAGGCACAAAAATTTATCTGGATCAGAGTGGTAACATCTGACATGCACTCACTTAACTGTTCTGTCCTACATATTCATCAGTCCTTTTCCTTCTCCCGTTCTCTATTTGCATCTAAGATGACATTTCAGACAAGAGAGCAAAAGAAAAGTTCATTATTCTCTGCTGCACAAAGGCCAGATTCTCCATTGCTTTCCACCGTGCCAGATAATGCCAGGGAAATTCATTTGGCTTTATTACAGCACGGGAGGAGCACAGAGTAGCCCAAGTGCTTTGTGCCCCCTCTTTGAGAGGGTTGACAGCAGAAGATGGTGTGGAAGGTCAGGAGAGGGAACTCAGGCTCCATCTCTTTTCTGCAAAACACAGCCTTACTTTTAAGATTCTTCATTTTGAGCCATTTCAGCAATTACTGTGTGCCTCTTTGTTGACCCATTGTGGGAGGAAAATACACACCAACTGTGCACTCCACGTACTCCACCACTGTAATGAGCTAGTACACATCTTTATCAACAGCGGATTTCTTGTTTGAATACTTCAATCCTGACAATCCAAAGTGTGTCTCTAATAGCCCAGGAACAGTCCCACTGTGAGGGGGACAGTGCAGTGCTGAGCAAGCCTGAAACATGGAAGCCTTTTCTGTCTCACCAGCACCCGCGCGGGCGCTGAGCACCAGCTCTCCTCTGGCACTCCTCAGCACCTTGTGCCACTGGAGCACAGTGTCAGTGGCACATAGGCCTTGGTTTCACACAGGGGGCAGAGCTGGGAAGGCAGAAATCTTCCAGGCATAACTCTCATTTCCAAAGGGAACTGTCATGTCCCTGTTGGTAAGTTTTCACCTGGGCTGTTGCTGACAAGCCATGGAAGTGTCCAGCCAATCCTGCTCACACAACTAGACCTGAGAAGGCTTCTGGACTCCTGCTGTGCTTAGATTATGCTTTAATGCTGAAAAGTTGGCATGGCAACCAAATGCTTGGCAACAAAATGTCACAGCCAAGGAACGGGTCCAGAAGAGGGCCAAGCAAAAGCACTGCCCAGCTCTTCCATGGACAGATCTGTGCCCTACATACCCTTTGCTGCTGTAGCAGCCAGGATTACAGCAGACGAAAAGGTTAGTAATAAACTAGGCAGGTCTGCAGTAAGTGAATAGCAAATTTCTCCCAAAACACTTGAAATGGACTCTGATGCCTCATTCAGGCTTCTTTTGCTCCATCCACCGATTGCCACACATTGCCAGGAGACTGTCTTGCTCCACACAAGGACTTGCCACTGACTGCCATTGTGCTCTCTCTCCACGTCCCCTGTTCCCTCCTCCCCTGTCCTGCTCTTGCTCCCCTCGATGACAGGAGTCTGGCAATGCCCTGTTTCTCAGTTCTGACACAATCACCTCTTTTAATCTGGAAGTTTTCAAAAGCTTTTTGGTTTTTCTGCAGTGATCAACTGAGCACAATTCCCAACCTGCACAACTCCAGGCTTGCAACATGCAGGCTGGAAAAGGGATGCAAGTGCCTTAAAGGGTAGGACTGAACTAAGGGGGGATTAGTGAAAGACTTTGTGAAGACCACCCATTCTGGATGAGCACTGTCTCCTGAAGCCTAAGATACTAAGTTAGGGCACTCAGGATATGTTTAACTCTTAACTGGGACTTTTTATAGGCCATTACAGCATACCCTTGGCTATTTAAATCTTGCCAGGCTTTTGTTTCATCATATAGGGCTTCAGAAACCTCTCTTTCCTTTGGGTATTGGCAAGCGTAGTCCCCTGCATATCAGAAAACCAGCCATTCATTCTTCAGCCTTCCTGAGGCGCTTTCCATACACCCCTAAGGAAACCTTTTGGGTACAGACTCAGTATGAGCCAATACAGCGTCACCGGCCCGAATCTGCTGGCACCAGTGCCAATCTCTGACTTAGAGGGCTGGGCTGTTAAGCAGATAAGTGAAGTTAAAGGCTAATCAGTTCCAGACTTGGTTTGACAAGTACTGTGAGCCAAGGATCAGTTTATGCTGCCATTTGGCATTGTCTTCCATGGTCAGAACAAACTGAAAGGTGGCAGCCGAGGAGGAGATCACTTTTGTGGCAGAGACCTCAGCACTGAAAGGCTTTGAGAGAACAATGTAGCTAGGGCATAACTGGAGAACATAGTGCTTCAGCTTTGTCACAGTTCTTGGAAAGCAGACAGAAAATGAGCAGGGATTTTAATGCTCTGTTGGCAGGGACTTAATGACACAGCCTGTCCCTGTGCCTGTGGGGAGGGCAATTCCTTTGCCTGTTATTCTCATTGCTGTATTCAGACTGAAGCATCAAGTCATGTTGTCTTTACCTGGATGAGAAATCCTTCACTGTCTGAAAGTAAATTAAACTGAGTGTCCAATCTCCATCTTTTTCTAGTTCCAGCATTCCTGTTCTCTGTCCTACACTTCACATCCCACCTGTTTTCCCTCCCTAATTTCAGAGTTTTCAGGATGCTCCTAGACAGACACACATCAGCTCTTCCCCCTCATGTCATTTAGCACACATCAGCTCTTCCCCCATACAGCACTTAACACGGACAAACTGACACAAAGAAAATAATTTTAACTAAGTGGATGGGTTAATTAGCCTAATTTATTTCATTTCACCAGAACTTCACTGGTTTTTTTCCAGTTCACTCAGGCACCCTGGGACACATTCCCCTCATTCTTCTCTCCCATCACTAGGAGCAGTGACAAGCAAGTTACATCTTGTTCCTATTTTGAGATTCCACAGTCAAAAAGGACATGGAACTATGTGCAGAAATCTTTCGGACACACCAGAGACAGACCACGGGCCCAGCAGAGACAAATCGCAGGTCTCCCGGTGCATGCAAGGGTTATGTTTGCCTGTCACTGCCTGCCCATCCCGCTGCTTTTGTCTTTGATTGAAGAGACAAGCCACACACTGACCAGCACGTGGACAGCCAGCCAAGTAAGTGCAGGGAGGTTCACCAGCACACACACATACAGCTGGGCTTTGTTCCGGTCATGTTTACTCGCAAGGAGAACAGTTAGGCATTGTTTCTGTTTGACAAATTGTAACTGTCCAGCTAGGAGACAGCTAGTTCCAGCTGGTTAGAGCTGTTTGCATTTCTTACCTCCTCCCCCTCCCTCTTCAATAACTTACGAACCCAGCTTACCCAGGGACAGAAAGAACAAGTACAAGCTGCTCACTGGATTCCTTCCCACTTTGAATTGACACTGGCCTCTTTGACTGCCAGCACAGGAAGACCTTCATGAAGGATGGTTTGAAAAGTGAACTCACACTTGACAGGTGACATTAGGGTCCCACACTTTTGTCACTAGTAGGAGCAGTGAAGAGAGAGACCCTTTCGCAGTCCACACTAAGAGCTCTCAGCTTGTCAGACGTTGAAGAAAAATGGACATTTGATAGTGTTGGAGCACAGCCACGGGAATCTCAGAGCTATTTACTACCTAATTACTTTTTTGCCTTCAATAGCACCTGGTGCAGCAGGGACTAGTCATCCACTGTACAACACCAAATGTCAGGTACTACTCTTAATCCCAGTCTCAGAAAATGAGTATGAGAGTGCTCTATTGTCAGAACAAAGCCACTCATTTTCTGTTAGACAGAGAAAAGTAATGCCAGAATGTCAGTGTGTGTTTGATTTACATCCTCTTTCCATTGGGTAAATTACAGTACCTTTTTTGAGACTATTTTAGAAGGACATTGAGGCTCTAGCACAGCAGAAGAAACACCTGTTTCAAGGAGTGTCAGTCTCAAGTTGACACAGAGAAGAGGTGGCAGGATCTGGTTAGTGCTAAGTGACATAAAGTCTGTTACAGATCTGCAAAGAGAACCCAGTGGTCCAAGAAATTCCTGGCTCAGAGAGCCCTGAAGTCTTGTTCCTAAAGACATCAGTATCATATGAACTCCATACAAACAAATAATTGTTAGCTTCACTGTTTAGTCAGAAAGGTGGTTTCAGAAACTCTAAAATCCAGATTCAAATAATCCTATTCCTGTTATATAGCATTTCAAAACTGTTTTCCATTTCATTTTTGCCCTTCTGTAATTAAAAGCCAATGTTCTTTGCCAGAATTCCTCCAAAGAGATGCACACAGGGAAGTCTTTCAGAGAATAATTTAGAGTTGAACTTGTACCATCATCCATAACCCTAATCTTTGACTCGTGACCAAACAGTAGGACTAGAAACTGAGTGCGCAGTTCATGTGTGTATAATTTGTGCTTATATGTGTGGTTAAAGCAGTGCACTTCAGGGACTATAAAATGTGTCACAAAATCCAAATGCATCAAGCAGAACATGAGCCCCAAAGTTCTTTATCTATTAACCCCACCACCAGTACACAAACCAAGCCTAAGAATGTGGTATCAACACTCGTGCTGCATTGCCTTTAAGGTGCTACTTTAAATTTGTTTGCCTGACAACCTTGTGTGTGAGGACTCAGAGCTGTGTGACCCCTGCCTCTTGCCTTGTAGAAGGGGAAATTGTTCTTGTGGGCACTGTGAGGCAAGGCATGCTGAGCTTCAGTATAGAGGGCCTAGCTCATAGCAGCAGACCTCATGGTTGCCCCTCTGGCTGGTTCTTCCAGTTACTCAGAATTCTGTAGATAAAGTTCACTTTATCTGAAGGGAGGAAGTTGCCGCCGGATGCAGAGAGTCAGGAAGGACAGCAGCCTATTGCACAGAGCAATAGCTTTAGAGGAACAGTCGTGTTCCCATGCAGATGGGAAAACAAGACTGTTAACCACCCATGTGCCATGCCACTCCTTCAGCCTCTGCTGGGCACACTGCTCCAGCAAACTGGAAGGAAAGGCCTTTTCCCTTACAATTGATAGGGAGAGAAGTGAACTATTGGAACTCTCTGATAGCCTGAACTGACAGAAATAGAAGCGTAAAAATCAGAGGCTGCGAGGCAGGGATTCTTACCTTGCACTCAGCAGGAATCATGCTTTTCCCTCTGCTCCCCATATAACCTTAAGTGCTTGGGCTTAGTGATTAGCCAAGAACACACCACCCAGGAGAACTGATAGCTACCCGTCCAGTTCAGCTGCCGAAGGTCGAGGCAGCTGGAGAAAGCACTGTGTGCTCAGGACTCAATCACACTGTTGTGTCAAGAGTCACTCAGGCTATCTTTGGAGGGCACTTGGAAGATTAAGCTGATCTGAAACAACATAGATAACCAGGATATTCTCTTTTCAGAAGTGCTCTGCTAAGTCATCCTTTTTTTGCTCAAGTGCAAAGGAGGTCTGAAGGCAAGTGATAGCATTTCCCCTATCACGCTGCCAAGCCTTCAGTGATATTCATCAAAATTACACTTCTGACAGATGGCTATCCTCCTGTGGCAGTGAAGCTCACAATGCCCATCCCTAGGCTCAGATGAAAAGTGGCAACATCTCAAAGCCACAGAAGTAGTCAGAACCTCCTTGGTTCAGCTGCTAAGCAGATAATATAGGCAAAGAAAAAAAAAAGCATAAAGCCCTCAAGCCTTGCAGTGCTTATCCCCCCATAACCACTTCTCCTCAGGAGGGCTGAAACAAGCACACAGGTGGAAGGGCAGGTGCCTCCTGAAGCCCAAAGACAGGCCCCTCTGTACTGAAAATTAAAGAGGGTTTTTCTGTACTCCAGCATAATATAATGCAGGCTCTTGGCTGGCAGGTAGCCCCAGAACAGGCTCTTCTGTAGGAACTGAAGCAAGTGGATCAGGATCTTGTTTACAAAGAGCAGCCACTTGAGTTCAGAGATGGTGACCTTGAACCTCAGGAGCAGAGAGGACTTGAAGTGTCCCCAGGCGTGCAACATGCTCTGTGTATCCCAGGCCTCTGTCCCATGTGCTTACATCTGCTACTTTATGGAGGAGAGTCACAGTTCATAGTTTGTAATGTCAGTTTATTTTCTTAATGCTCTAGGATTAAAGTCCTCCAGGACTTGCTCACCTTAAGGAACCAAGGCCCATCGACTCCGACTCCGTCTTTACACAGCCAACAATTAAGCCCTTGGCCAGCCTTTCAGAGGCCTTCTATCTGCATATCCTGTTAAGATAAGGATACATCAAAGGCGCAGTTAACTCCTCGATTGCCTCTCTGAGCTCCTTTAGCTTTGTCCCTGAAGCAGTGCTACTTTGAAGTACAAGGCATTTGCTCCCCACTTACCTTAAGTCCTTCAGGGAAATCTACCTTGTATTAAGTGCAGTCTGGCTGTCCCTCTGCCAGAGGAAAATTACCACAAAGCCTTACCTGGAGCATGGAGGGAACAGAATGCCATAATCTCTTACCAGCATGAACAGCCACCCTGATCTGAGGCACAGGTCACCCATGGCTTGGGTGTCACCTCACTAGTCTCTTGGTACAATGCTCGCCCCATCAGAGCTCCTCTCTGAAGAACAGCATTTTTTCACTAATGTAGAGCAGATCTGAACTTAATCACATCACTGAGCCCCCCTAGCGCAACACACCTGTAAAACTGGTAGTCCTAGCTTCTCTCGTTCCTAGAGCTCTTGGCTCTCAGCACAAAATCATTATCTTTCATCCCTTCATACCAGCTTGTCAGATGTCCCACGGGCTGTTTTTATGCAGGGTGCAGGGTGCAGGGTGCTTGGGCTGAAGGACAGGAGCTGTAGCCAAAGGCAACTCCTTCCCAGAACTGGGACACCATCCCATAGGTAGCCACTGCTCTTGAGCCATAGAGTCAATCAGCAGCTTCTTTGTAACTGTAGCATAATCTTCCCTTCTAAGGTCTTGATGTGCTTTCTAGTCAGGGCATGGCTAAATAAAGTGACCTGCACAACGTTAGTGGCAGTCTTCTGGTCCCACAGGTTAGCACATTATGTGTCATCCAGTGCCATGTAAATTTTGTTATTCTGAAAGCCAAGTCACCCGGTTAACCATGAGTGAAGGGTGTTTTCTGAACTCTGAGTCTCTCTGTACACCTGCACCCAAGAGACACAAACACCTGCTTATCCCAGTGAATTCTCTTCGTAAAGATACACTTCCTGTATCGAATCAAATATCTAGAAAAAATGGCTTAGCAATGAAATCTTAAAATCTGCTCGAGGCCACAGAAAATTTTTATTTTCATCCTTTGAAACCACCTTGATATTCAACCGTGCAGAGAGTTCAGTGTTTGAGAGGGCTGTTCTTTAGGTGACAGAGAGGCAGTTGCAGTTCTCGTGCACTGACCACATGGACACCAGAGGCACAAAAAGCAACATCCATCCCAGACAGGGAAGGGAAAGGAGGGGGCAATGCAAAGCATGGACATGGACCATGTAGGCAAAACAGAAAGCTCCGTCTGAAAAGGAAATGCTTCAGTACTGTCTTAAAAACATTTTGCTACGGAGCTCCAGGAGTCTGCAGAGATGAAAGAAAAGCAGCTTTCTGCTGATTCAGCAGTCTAGAACTCATGCCCTGCCGCACGCAGGCCGTGTTCCCTTTCCCTGAAGAGTTTGTGCTGCCGCTGTTTGAGCAGCCAGAGAGAGGAACCAGCCTCCCAACAACAGCCCTGGACACTTCATCTCACTGCACAGGCTGCGTGGGTCGTTTCGGGGGGTTTCTGGGAGTACATGAGGCAGGGTCATAATCCCTCAGTGGCATATGTGCTTCCACTTTTTTGGAAGCAGCTTGTCCAGTAATCAGATCAGGTGCGTCATGCAGCATCATTCCCAGTCTCTGGGCAGGATCCTACGCGGGGAAATGCAGTACAATGGCAGCCTCAAAAGCCTCAGCTGATACTTTGTTTCACCAGCAGACTGGGTTCCTCAGGACTCTCAGAAAGAGTCTTCTGACATACAGGCTGTAAGAAAAAATTGATTTATTGGATCACAATTAATCTGAACATTCCCAATTAGAATTAAAGTACTGTTCATCTGTGTTACCTTCTTTTAGTGCCTGTGGAAGCAGAGAGGAAGCAGGCTCCTTTTTAAGGGTTAGGAGGCCGAAAGTTTGAGTACTAGGGAAAGGTTAGAAATGGCAAGTGTCTAGAGAGAAGAGCAGTCCTTGAGTATCAGGTTGTGATGTCAGATAAGTCACAGATATCACTAATGCCTTGGCATGGCCACAGCCACACAACCCCTTCCTTATGTGACTTAAAATCGTTACAGGCATTTAGCCTCTCAGACACAGCGTTTCTACAACATCCAGTGGTGCTTCCTGTGGATGAATGACAGGATGAGAATCAATAAGCACTGTTCTTCCTAATTCAGACATCTCAAGAAATAAGTGAAACCTCATGGTCCTCAGTTGTAACTGCCCACTTAGTTTGTTAAATGCTGGGAGAACTCTTGTGCAAAAACCAGTCAGCTTCTGAAGGCCAATTTAGATAAGACCACGATCCCTGGGACAACAAAGAGGCAGAATTTCCGTGTACAAAGATGGCCCTATAGTCAACATCTTTGAAGTTGAAAGGCTCTTTGTCTCATGCAACCAGCATCATCTCTGATTTTTCTCAGAAGCCACTGTAAAGAGGGCCTCCCTCCATCCTCATTCTGTAGAGGGTAAACCTTTTCTGCCCACCGTGCAGGGCTCCTGTAACACAGAGGGAGCTGTAAGGCTCACAGCAGCCCAGACACACAGACACACATGCATGACCTACCCAACCTGCTTTTGTTGCTGTGGGGCTTCAGCAAAGCCTGTCACCCATTTTGCTGAGTAGTCTCTTTTTTCTTTCTAATAATAGTGAAAGGCAATTTTCAGTTTGCCGTCAATGGCGATCTCAAAATGACAGGCCAGTGAAACATTGCGTAAACCACAAAAGAGTGTTTTCCTTGGCAGCATGCCCAACTCTGCCATATTAATGTTCCACCAACAGCTATTGTCCTTGACAAGTGACTCTGCACCGGCAGAACAGGATCCACTGCAAAAGAGTTCTGCCCATGTGCTACACTGCTTGCATCTTCTGAGCCTTTAGGAAGGCTGAAGTATCTGGCAGCACTGGGAAACTCACATCCTCTGAAAACAGCGATTTTGAAGAGCTCAGGGGCAGTGATTTGGTATTGGAAGAGACAACCACTGCCCAGGAGAAGTTAGCTGCAGAACAGAACTAAGTGCACGCAGAAGACACGTGGGCCAAGCAAGACACAGCTGACTGGGGGACAGTGAGGAAAGGCCACTCACACTCTGAAAGGGTAGGCAGTCAAGTGAGCAGACCAGGCAGTGCACAACTGCCTTCTTTAGAGGCTTGCTTAGGGCAGGGGGTAAAAAGCACTTTGGGGACCACTAAAACACCCTGTTTTGCCAACATTAATATCCTGTCCATGTTCTGTTTTGTTAGTGCCTTGTCATTTGTGATGAAAGAAAGTGCAGGTTCCCAAATACGAGATTGAAACGTTTTCTCTCAGTGATGAACAAATCCTTCTCTGTTTTTCTTCCATTTAGCTGTGTTTTCCGGTTAATAAATGCTTTGTGGTGAAGTTGTCAGCCCTCCTGAGTGAAGCAGGGCACTATATGAACTGCTTACATACTGACAGTAAGAATTTTCCTTTTAAGAGAAGGAAATGACAGAACACAACTACCTGAGTGTGCCCAGCTTGTGCTTAAGAGTCAGAATGTGCTAAGCCTGAGGTCATGCCATGTTATAGGCAGATCAGCAAGGGAGTTAACAGGACACCCATCCATGCTGTGCTGGCTCCTTCCGAGGGGGGAGATCTGCATGCAAAGTCAAATGGTTCAGTCTCATTTGCCTTTCAGCTGACAAACTTTCTAGCCCTTTGTCTCATCCACAGAGGAACCTCCCCCCGGTCACTTTCATTCTGCTTTAAGACAGGAGAGGCAAGGACACATCTTCCTCTCAAGCACCTGTAAATCTTGGAACAGAACACTGTGTGTCTGTTTTATTTAACTCTTGATGTTAAATATCACTTTCTTATTTGGGATATTAGGCAAACCTTTTCTCTGATAAAAGAGCAAGAGGACCCAGTGCATATCTGAAGCAAGAAGATAAAAGAAAGGCTCCATAAATAGTTTTGCTCTGTTTTTGAGATGGAATCTGAAGGTAAGGTCCATGAATAAGATCTGAGTTTATGGAAATGCATTACACTTGTGGACTTTAAACAGAAGTCCATGGTTGCTCTGCTCTGACACTTGTAGTTTGCAGTAGGCTTTACGTAGACCTTTTCTCTTTTCATACTTACACCAGGTTGTGCTTCCTTCCCACCCCAGGGGATTGCCTGTGAGGCTTCAATAGAGTCATTTCTTGTCATAAATTCAGATAGTGTTACCATTTCCATAGCTGAGTCACCTATGCATGAATGTAGGTTTAAAGACACAATTTTCAAAAGTGGCTGGGGATTTGAATACTTAATTAAACCAAGAGAAACTGAATGGCCCAATCCTCTGAGGTGCTTCGGAAAAATCTCTTGCTAGATGTAGCAGCTTAATGAAGATCTAAAGATATGTAAAGACATTTTCATCTCTTTTTGCTTGAAAACCAAGGGTTACTTCCACACTGCGGAAACTTGACAGGCATTAAAGAATATCAGACTCCCACAGAGGCAAATCTTATTCCATTCATCTGAACTACAATCTAGTTAGCAGCCCTGTTTCTTTCTTGAAGCATGGCTGAATTCTAGGGCTAGGGCAGTATATCCGCTGCATTTTGGGGCAGCCTTTCCACAGGCAACATAGAGAATGGCACGTCAGAAGTTTGCAGCATACTGTTTGGACACAGGAAGTATTTATCCAGGTCAGGTGGCTTTGTTCAGGCTCTCATATCTGTATTTTCTTTCCTATTCATAAGATTAATAAGAATTGGCACTAGAACTCTGACATGAAAGCTGTCAGAGAGAAAGCTTTTTCAATTTACAGTTGTGTTTGGTGCAGTAATTTTTTTTTCATGTAGTCCCTTGGTTTATGTCATTTAGAGCTGCACACATGAACTTGGTGAGTCATCTGGTTGAGAAACATGGTGAGAATCAGAGCAATACCTGGGGGGTTGTTCTGTTCATTGATAGTCCATATTTCCCTTAGCATGAGCTATAAACTACAGATGATTTAGGGAAGGAAAATATGTGAAAGATGACCGATATATATGTAAAGGTTGTCTATGACAGAAAACAGTATTTGCCCAAATTCTGAAGCTCACACCATAGTAGAGTGTTGCAAAACACATCCGTCTGGTAGCTCCGTGATGTTTTTCTAGGCCGAATCTGTGAAGTGGTTTGGCTTCAGCGATAACGCAATCCAGATGTTGGCCTGCAGGGAGCAGAAGTACTTAGTAGGCAGAATAATTGCCCTTTTTTCTCTGTAATAAATTCACCATATTGCCCCCACCTTGTGAGAAAGGAACACACTATGCCGAACAGCAGCAACTCGGCAGGAAGCTCTACATCTTATCAAATGGCTCACTTAAACAAGTTGCTGACACCCACTCAATAATGACATCAAGCTTTGTTTTTGCCAAGTATTCATGGTGTGGGAAAGGGGGAATTGGGATTCATTTTACCTTACAGGCTAAAGTTTCCTGCAGTCTGGTGTATTCACTAAGCAGGATGCAAGTTGAGGTGATTTGCTATGACAGGCCGTGCAGGCTGTCAGCAATCAAGTGCTTAAGGGAGGGGGAAGCTTTGGGATTTATTGGTTGGGACAGTATCATATCTAATTGTTACGGAAAACTCTGCTTTTCCCAGAAGCTGGCTAGCTAGCATGATTCTGCACCTGTCAGCTTCCTACAGAAACGGCTTTTGCTGGAGATCATTCCCTCAGAGCACTCTAGTGATGTTTACGCAATTGTTAAATGCTTTAACACTAAGCCCATTCAGGAGTGAAACTGGGAGCTGTATCCTGCTGCCCTGATAATTCAGGTAACTGCTTCCTTGACATTGCTTAGCATCTGGTTTAAGGTGAACTTTGCTATTGAAAATGTGGAAGTATATAGGCCTGTGTTACTGGAAAAACCATGCTAAAGCTGTTGACAAACATTTAGGGGGATGGGCGATAAAGCAGCAGGAGTGGAAGATTTTCTTAAGTAGCTGAGACTTGCCGTAGAGTCTTTTGTGTGTAACCTCCTTTTTTTTGTGCAGCTCAGTGCAAAACTCCCCTTCCTGGCTCTTTTATTATCATAATTATCTTGTCTTGAGTTCTGTAAGTTGAAATTAATTGATAATACTGGTAGCCAAAGCTGTTGCCCCAACAGGGAGAGTGTATAGGGAGAAATCCAAATCACACTCAAGTCATAGGGAGAATATCTCTGTTAGAATACAACAGTAAGTCGCAGCAGGAAAATCAGGCAGAATGTTAGTCTTCTCCACCTCCTGTATAGAGACTTCAGCCAATTTGTAGCCAGTTGTTGCTTTTAATCTATTCCCTGTATGGAAGGATTTTTGTCAAGGTGGGAGCCAGACCCATGAAGATAAAACTGTCACTGATTTTTCAAGTGGCTTACTTTGTTTTATTAAATCTTGTGCTGAGTTAAATACAGCAGCCCTTGGTACAGGGGGAGGTAATTGTTCTACTAAGCTGATCTGTAGGGAACTTAGTGGAGATGGCTTTTAATAAAAAGCATCTGGAAGGATTCCATGATTTAATTCAAAGGCCACCGCACTGAGCAAGGCTCATGCTAAAACGGGAGGGTGTGGATTAGCCCTGCACTGCCAAGTGAGCTGTGAACGTGTCATCCGGTGACAGCAATTCTCTGACACCAGAGCACTTCAGTATTTCAAGATGGGTACCTGTCCCACCAAGTCTGTCCAGGCTCCTGCTGGGAATACTTTCTGGAATGCTGTGAGGGGCTTCTCTGCAGGCAGGCCTGCCCTTGTAAACGCTCCCGGTTCTTCCACGTGTCCAAAGTGAGACAAGAGACACAGCTGGCAATATCTTGCTGGTTTTTATGTTCAGGAGGTGCTTATGGGAGCTGCCAGCAGCAGTCTGGGGACACGTCAGGCTGTGTGCAGGGCTGAACCACACGGCTCTGATGGAAAAGTACCGGAACCAGGAAAAACTGTACTGCCTAGGTGGAGCTGGGAAGGTGACAGAAGTTCTCTAAGCACTCTTTTGTAGAGGTAATGGCTAGATAAGCTTCTCCAGCCCTTGTTTTAAGTAAATGCTCTGGTTTGATGTCAGTTTAGGAGCCACAGCAGTGCTGATCCCATTCCTTATCTGGTGGGACAGGCATGAGCTCTCTAACTGGCTTGCTGCAATCAAGGGGGGGGCACACGTTCGCGGTAAGAGCTCTCTCAGGAGAGAAACTGGAGCCTGCATCTGGGAGTATCGTGGAGCTTGGCAAACAGCTGTTTCTCCCACCAGTGGAATTCAGTGTCTCCTGTTCCATTGCCAGCATGTTTCTGCTAGTGAGGTGACACCACCTGGTGCCAGCCTGCAATGCTGCCTCTTGTGTCTCCCGGGCTGCAGCCGCCTGCCAAGAGCCTGTGCCAATGGTGTGCTAAAGGTCAGGTAGGGAGATTCAGACAGGGCATCGGGGACTCAGTTTGGTCATGCATGTATTCCCGCATCTGGGTGTGCGTTTACATCGATGTGCTGAGTGGCTTCATGAAATCCTGACTGGATTTAGCCATTGGGAGGTAAAGGAGCAATTACTCCTCTGCTCTGCACCTGATCTAGTATTTTGTAGAAGGTCATAAGATCACCAGCAAATAGGAGATGAGTTGGTCTCCAAAACCCAGAGGTACAAAATAATGCCAACCAGGTGAAAAAGTGGGAAGATGTGGAAGACTTCATGAGTATTGCAGCTCTGACAGAATAAAAAGACAAAAAAGACTCACATGACTTCTCCCACCACAGTGACAGGTATTTTCCTTCTGTGATAGCCTGGTAGATTTTGGGGGGGTTCCAGAACAACTGATTGGAAAGGGTTGCTTTACAGCCTACATCCTTAACTGCCAGAGATAATGATCAGAGTAGCAGCAACTGAAATAACAGAGAGGCATGAGGTCAGAAAGAGACACTCACACGTGTTAAAAAAATAGACAGGCAACAAAGAAGCTTCTAGAAATTAGTATTATTTCTGTAGAATTTCTGTGAGCATAACAAGCTGAAGTGGAAGAAGACTGGTCTTGCAAACTTTGTCCTCATGTGAGAAGTAAAAACCCACCCTCCTCAACAGCTGGGTACGAGGGAGCTGCTGCAGGGACAGGACTGTAGGTGTTTTTAACTCACCTCTGTAGTCTTTGATTTATGCTGCCCGGAGTCATGCACTGCCATGTGCTTGACACTTTCTTGTGACTTCTACCTGGAGTTTCAACATCTCTTTGTAAGGTTTGGCATCTCTTTTTACTCTGATAATAGATTTATATTTGGCAGAACCAGCCTCTTGACAATTTTTAAGCACAGTTTACCCAGGCCACAGCATGCAGTAAAATAACTATCAGCGATTGCCTGAAGAAACACGTTAAAAGAAGCATCTGTTTATTCTGCTTCGTAATTAGAAAGTGGTTAGAGTGTTGCAATTTTACACTTACTTAAACGTTTAAGAGCTTTGCGAGGTGAAAGACAGTAAACGGGGGAAATGTAATAGTCTTGTGCTCCTTTAGAGCTTGCCTTCAGGTGCCTCCTTACAGCTTGTTAGCATCGGGGCCATGTGGAGCTTGGAAGTGAGACTGCCTGAGAGGAAAAACAAGCTGAACCACAGGACAATAACACTTGTGGGGCATTTCTAGTACTGGAACAACAGCTGCTGTTCTAAACATGTTGCTGTTGTTGTTAGCCTGTGATGCCTCACTTTGGATTATTGACCTAAATGCTGATGTGTGGAGGTGTAGATATTTGCTTTAAAAAAGAACTGCTAAGTTCTTGGGTTTGGGGGGTGAGAGTTGGGTAGAAGATGTTTGTAATTATTTCAGTGGAATTCATAACAATGAGAAATGGTTCTCTGAGGAGGGAACCTGCTCAGACTCACCTACTGGTGGTTTTCTCTTTTTGTCTTTTTTTTTTTTTTCCCTAATTTACTAAAGGACTAAATTTTTAGGAAGCTTACTAGAGTTAATTGCCTGTTAGAAAAATAAGGTTGGTGGCCCCTGTTATGGTTTGACTGGCAGCGGTTTAAACAGATCCTATCAAAAGGAGGCAGTGCTTTCATTATAGCTGCTCCTTTTAGATTTTAATGAAGCTTTGTTTCCTAAGTTCATTAAGATACCAACTCCAATTTATTTTCTAAGGAAGTCAGGTCCAGGGATATTTTAGATTATCCTAAGAAGATTTTCATTTAGACAACAGAAATGAAAACAGCTATGTGCAGAAGGGTTTGCCCTAGGTCATCTAAATTTAGCTTCATTATCTTACAGAGCCAACTTTCCTAAGAAAGTCTGATTTATAATGGAGAACTTAATTGGTGAATATATGTAGCTAGCATGAAAGCTGTGTATGTGTACATATATTTGCAGAATTTCCAAATAAGTCCTGATATGAGAGTGACGCAGTTGTATTAAATGCAGTGATGAAGAACTCTTGAAGAGGGAAGGAAAGTCTGAAGGCCCCAAAGGATACTTCATCAGTGTCTGAAGTGGGTCTGCAGCATCTGTGCATACTTGATGTTCCTGGAGGACTGAGTCACTCTGTCTCTGATCACACCTGTCTCTGAGCCAAGACTAGAAACCAGCAGCATCCTGAGTAGTTAACATTTAATGTGAACACCAAAAGGAGTGAGGTGTAGGAGACAGCAAAGAATTCCTGTCAATATTTGGAATTTGTGAGAGTTACCAGATCTTGCTGTTTCCCAATGCTTCAGGTTAACATCACTTGAGAGAATCCAGGCAGTGAGTGAGCTGTGGGCATGACAGTGATAGCACTGGAGTCCTTCTGAGGGGAAGGGGTTTATGCAGTGGAAGTTTTGTAATCACAGGCATCTGTTGGTCAGAGGGTGTGTTTGGAGCAGTGTGTTCCCGAGCCGTGGGGGTGTTCACATTTTGGGAACATGCTGGTACCTGCTCACGAGGAA